>JXSR01S015769.1:142894-161561 GCA_000969725.1 Ophiothrix spiculata
AGAAATACAGGGTGAGGGTTGCATTTACAAGCAATGGGGCCCTGCACTCTGGATTAATGTTTACAATGTCCAATAACACAAATTGTATGTACACAAAAATACAGGGTGAGGGTTGCATTTACAAGCAATGGGGTCCTGCACTCTGGATTGTTGTTTACAACGTCCAATAACACAAATTGTATGTACACAGAAATACAGGGTGAGGGTTGCATTTACAAGCAATGGGGCCCTGCACTATGGGTTGCATTTACAAGCAATGGGGCCCTGCACTCTAGATTTTTGTTTACAACGTCCAATAACACAAATTGTATGTACACAGAAATACAGGGTGAGTACAAGCAATGGGGCCCTGCACTCTGGATTAATGTTTACAATGTCCAATAACACAAATTGTATGTACACAGAAATACAGGGTGAGGGTTGCATTTACAAGCAATGGGGCCCTGCACTCTGGATTTTTGTTTACAATGTCCAATAAATTTTTGCTTGGCCTATAATTTCAATCATCCCCTGGCAGACAAGTTGATAAATCACAGCATTTACCATGTATATACCCCAGACAGGACAAGGTATGTGATGTAATTTGTGCTCAAAATAGTGATATTTTAATTGAAGTTCATGAATAAAACACTTGAATAAATCACATGCCTCTTACACATTCATTGATCAGTTATTGACCTTTCGTATAATGCATAAGACTTTGTCATTCTAGATGGTTGGCCATCCATTCTAATACTTGGCACTCTGGTGAACCTCAAATCAATAGTGTCAACTTACCTGTTAAGGTGTACTAGGTTCAACTGGTGAAATGCCTTTCCTATACTTTTATATGGTAAAAGGGGTATTTTTGAGCGTGTTTTTCTCATATTTAGAAATCTTAGATGAACAAACGGGCATTGTGGGGTTAAAGTATGACATGTATTCTTCAATTAGTGTGATTTTCATGACCTTATTACCTGGAAAATTATATAGAAAATCTGCGTCGAAGGTAGTGAGACCATACTGCCCTCATTTTGTCCCGTATCAATTCACAAAATCCTGTTTTGGGGGCGTTTTATGGCGAATCACTTTAGCGGAGTAATATTTGACTGCTTCTCAATTAAAATGTCAACAAATGAAACAAGATACTTCAATTTAACAATGCAATATGAAATCTTCATATTTTATTACACATCTTAGCCCAATTTCAAGCTTTTTAGAGTAGGTTCTTTGGAAGCCCCGTGAGAAAATAGTCCGCCTAATTGGCACGGCTTGCTATTCAGTGGCTATATAGTGGTGTGTAACCACTAAGTACTGAACAAATCTTGTAAGATTTCATCCATTTCCCTGTTTAATAGGAATAGTGGTCTGGGTGATACATCTTGGACGTGATTGTACCAATGGTCCACGTTTCAGTTAGAGGGTTCTAATTATTTAATCTGAGGTATATCAACTTACCTGTTAAGGTGTACTAAGTACTGAACAAATCTTGAATATTTCATCCACCTCTGTGTTACCAGGGAATAAATAAGTGTACATCTCGGCCATGATAGCATCAATGGTTTGCAGAGTTGTAATTGGTTAATCTGAGTTGTTACCAGAGAATAGAGGTCTGAGAGTGTACATCTTGGCCTTGATAATACCAATGGTTTGGAGAGTTGTAATTGGTTAATCTGAGGTGTGTTAACTTACCCTCTTGGGTGCACAGAGTACTGAACAAATCTTGAAGGTTTCATCCACCTCGCTGTTACCAGGGAATAGTGGTCTGAGAGTGTACATCTCGGCCATGATTGTACCAACAGTCCAGATTTCAATTGAAGAGTTCTAATTATTTAATCTGAGGTATGTCAACTTACCTGTTAAGGTGTACCGAGTACTGAACAAATCTTGAAGATTTCATCCATCTCACTGTTTCATTGGAATAAATAAGTGTACATCTCGGCCATGATGATAGTACCAAATGGCTTGAAGAGTTGTAATTGGTTAATCTGAGGTGTAGTAACTAGTAACTTACCCTCTTAGGTGTACCCAGTACTGAACAAATCTTGAAGATTTCATCCACCTCACTGTTACTAGGGAATAATGGTCTGAGAGTATACATCTCGGCCATGATGGTACCAATGGCCCAGATATTAATTGGGGAGCTGTAATTGGTTGATCTGAAGTGTATTAACTTACCCTCTTTGGTGTACCGAGAACTGAACAAATCTTGAAGATTTCATCCACCTCTGTGTTACCAGGGAATAAATAAGTGTACATCTCGGACATGAAAGTACCAATGGTTTGGAGAGATGTAATTGGTTGATCTGAGGTGTATTAACTTACCCGTTTAGGTGTACCGAGTACTGAACAAATCTTGAAGATTTCATCCACCTCGCTGTTTCATTGGAATAAATAAGTGTACATCTCGGCCATGATGGTTCCAATGGCCCAGATATCAATTGGGGAGCTGTAACTGGTTGATCTGAGAAGTACTTCTGGCGCACGGTACCTACAAGTGAAGGCATTAATAGCTTAATAGCATTAAAAAACTCTTGCTTTGACAGTAAACTACGTAGAAATAAGAATCATGAAACATCAATTGTATTTAATAAAGAAGGGAACAACAAAAACAATTTCATTTGGCCAGACAGGGACAGAATCTTCTTTAATCAGAGCATCCATCTCATACTCAACATACCCCCTTCCCCCCCCCCCCCAAAAAAAAAATCACAAGAATCATTTGAATCTTGAAAACTGTTAAATTGTTCACAAACTGATTAGAAACCCCAAAGAATTTTGAATACTCAATGAGGGGCTCCTTTAAAACCCTGGATTCAAAAGTCAACTAGTGGCTTACCATCTGGAATCTAGTCGAGATTCTTGTAAAATGTTAAATTATTCACAAACTGGTTAGAGGAGAACCATCAAAATTTTGTGTACCCTATATGGTGCCGCTTCAAAATCCCCAGTTCAAAACTCAACCTGTAGGGGTAGCTGGTGCCTTATTCAGAACAAAACTAGGGTAACCAGCGACAACTAGCGGTTCTGGTTGGTTAGCTGCTTAATGAGTTTTTAATTGATTCCTAATGGACTATTGCAGTTCGCCATAAATTTATACCTCATAATAACCTTTTCCTTACCATCTTGTTGACACATAGTCTGTGTAGGGTGGCCTTGAGCGAGTTTCTCTAGCTAAACCAAAATCTGCCACCTTGATGAGTTCTGGTCCACTACATAATAAGTTCTCTGGCTTCATATCGCGATGAAAGAAACCTAAAACAAAGGGGGAAAAAATCACAAATTGCGATAAGAGAAACCTTACGGCACAGAAACCTAAAAAGACCAAAGAGAAAAATAGCAAGTACATAATTCCTTTTGCTCACTTCACAGAAATATCTTGTACATCATTTTTCTGGACATTTAACTAATTGTACAAATTGTGGTTATGTGTGTGAACCAGGGGGGGGGGGTAGGTTTTTTTTGGTACGTATGTATTGCCGGATATTGAATTTTGGTCAAAAATACGGTCTATGCATGGCACTGATATTTTTTCCAAATTGAGGTCTCAGGAACTGCTGTCTCCTCATAAAAATATTTGAGCTGATAATTGCTAAAATTTAGGTTGAAAACTTTATAAAACACTTTTTTGATAAAATTCCTTCAAAATAAGATCTTCGGAACTGAAATAATCTATCAATGGGCATCTTAACATAACATAACATAACATTTTATTTTCTTCCACAATTGCAATTATAACAGTGTTTTACATAAGAGAATAACTGAAACAACAATGTAGAGGAAGACTGGAAAATAGGCCAAAGAGGAGACTTCAATTAAAAGGGGGTCTTGAGGGTGGCACATACCCGTACTCCCTTGGGTGTGTGAATTCTTACAATTTTACTGTCTCTGCAAAAGGACGACACAAGCGGGCATAGCATATAATTTAAAATCACAACAAAAATCTGTCATACAACAAATCCTGCTAAGTCACTGTACAAACTCACAACATCAAGCTTGATCAAGGACGCACATTAATATCAACTGGCATTATACCTTGATTTGTAACGACATTTCAATCACAGATTTTGTTTCAATCAAGCTGTATTTTTAAAGTTTATTTGATAGAATTAATTAAATGTCAATCTATATATTATTTTAAAGACACTGACTGGCCATGTTTCTGTTTCTCTAAAAAACAGGCCTTGTATTTTGAAAATACCTGGTGTGCTTTAAATTACACTAATCAAGATGTTCAGGTGTGCTGTTACAGTAGGTGTGAATTTCATATAATTTCACCAGATTATGGTGTGCTGAAAATCACACTCCTCAAGATCATTTTAGGTGTGTGATGGTGTGCTATGGCACTCGAACGCCTCAAAATACAAGGCCTGAAATAAACACTGCAATCAGAGGCATTCCTCGGCTTATGTATGTAACTTAAAATGTAAGACACATTGAAGTTGAACAAACTTCTTTGGGGGGAAAGCTATAGCACCAGAATCATCTTTTGGTTCAAAGCTGTCTATATTATTTAACAAATAAAGCACAAGTTCATATACATTTTCACAAAACCACTTTGGACCATTTTTCAAAATTGACTTTTGGGCCATCTGTCTTCAGAACAACAACAATAATAAACCATAACTCATGATCAACAAAGTTGGAAGCCCAATCAGTCATTTATTCTCACAGTCCGCTTGCCTAATGACTTAAAGGGACTTGCGTAGATTCTTCCCACTAATTTTTTACCTTATTTTTTACATGGATAAATAGAACATGTTTATAGTAACATAACCTACCAGTAGTTTTCTATGATTTTGAGGAATATTGGAGAAAATTGCAATTCTTTACCTACTTTAATTTTTGACAGCGGCGCAAAAAAGTTGTGAAAACAGTGTTTCTAGTTTCAAATTTTAAAAAGATCTTGTTTCTACACCTGTGATGGGTAAACAAATTATTTTTGATAAAATTGTTTCTCTTTTAATATGTATTAAATTATCTCCAGGAGCTTTGTTTGATCATTTATCTGGTAAATCCATCTGAGGCACAAAATTAGGATTTAGAAAACACAGGATAATCACACCACCATCACAGAATGATATATTGTAAATTAATTCTCTCTCAATTTGAGCCATTTCTGTGTAATTTGTTGTACTTTTTTTGATTTACTATGTACACTTTTAAGTTTTATTTAGAACATTTCCCATAAGTTTTTCATTCTAAGTGGAATCTAGGTCGATGAAAAGGTACTTAAATGACTAAATTGCAAGCATTTTCAATTCCAGAGCTAACCAAAAATTAAGTGTTGCTTAAATTTCTTTCATGTAAACTAACAAGCATCGGCCATGAAAACTCCATAAATGGTGAAATTCAATCTAAAAGACATTATTTTAAATTGCATTTTTAAAAGGCACGTAAGCAACTTATTCATAACATGTTTCTAAATATAACAAGGTATTCCTTGAAGGCAGTAATTGATCAGAATTAATATGAACAAATAAAGTGTATTCATTTTCATATCGATTTTATTGGCCAAAGATGAGTCTGGCTAAGGTGTGACAATGAAATATCTACAATCAATGACTTAAATTGTTGTTGGGTTACTCAGTATTTTGACGCAGGGCTACGTATAGTACTGATGTCACATCCTGGTTTAATTAGTTACTCATTTAGGCATTAAATTCTCATAAATTTTAATTCCTGAAAAACAAAGAAATATACCTACATGTATGAGTTAAACATAAACACAAATTAACAAACAAACAAACAAAACACCTAACAAAAACAAACAAAGTACACATTTAGGCATATATTGAATTTGTATTTTAAGGGTAAAGATATTTTGATAACCTAGATCAAAACAAAAATTAAATGCCACGAAAAACCATTAGCATTTTGGAATAAATGAACAGTGTCTTACTGGGGAATACAACACTTTGGCCAAAGTTATTTTGGCCAATTTCACTTAGGCCAAAATTATTTTGGCCTAAATAATTTTGGCCAATTCTATTTTGGCCATATATACTATCATATATTTGGCCAAAATAGTTGTAGGACAAAATAACAATTGGCCCAAATAATGTTGGACCAAATATATTTGGACTTATTGTTTTTGGACAAAATAATATTGGCCGAAATGTATTTGGCCAAAACGTTTTTGGCCGAAACGTACTACACCCTCTTACTGTTCTCCAAGTATACATATTTTGCAAGGTTGAAAATATAATTTAATTTTACTGATGTAAAGTTGAAAAACCTTTTAAACTTAGATACATTGATAAAGGAAAACTGTTGATGTTTCTTATATCAATAACACCATTTCCAATAACCATCAAGTCGCAGTTTTTATGCGAAAATCCAGTTGATCAATGAACTTAAAACACGTCATTAATCCTGCATTAAAACTCAACACCATCTACCTAATTATTACTAATTACATTAAAAGTATAGTACAATACTCAATAATGCACAATTCACAAGGTCTCGTTTCTTAGAGACCATGTTGCTAGGCAACAACAACCAACTCAGCTGCCCTATATTATGGCCAGTCTCGTCTCCAGGGTACCAAAACATTGTACTCAACATCTAACTAACATTGCTAAAGCTAGTAATAAGATTACTTTTAACTAAAAGGATTTAATATAATTAATTGTCAATTTATTATTTTATCCATCATACATGTAGACGTTTTTCAAATAACATTATTTCATACATCATTTTTATATTAAATAACAACAATCCATCTTCTCTGAATATCTTTCAAAATGGTGTTCATACAAAGGTAGCATAATTTACTGACGTCTTTTTTAATTAATTTGATGCAAACAATGTAATTCATTGTATTAAAACACAAGGCATTGTAGAGAGATTTGTTTTGAAAACTCTTGAGACGATAACTCAGATATCTTGATTTTGACAGTGAAAGTCAAATATTATTTATTATCAAACTGTGCACTTTCTTTTCTCTAAATTAATCTCTGAAATTATGCATTGATTTTTCAGTAATTTACTTTCAAAAGCAACATTTACTTATTTTAATGCCAACATTTTTGACATTACCAAAATTGTAAAGCAATTGATCAAAGTGGAGTAGCTTTTATTGCCACGATAATTTATTTGTATCATCAGATATTGCTAACAGTGTCCATAAGGCCAAAGAAACCCCTATTTTCCAGGCCTAACTGACCCTAATTTTGCATTTTTGGAAGAAATTTTTTTTAGTTTTGCTAAAAATTATTCACAATCAGCTGTTTCAAGCCATTTTTTTTAGAAAGTCTCTCTTTTTTCTCTTTTTACTTAACAATTAACAAAACAAAACCGAACAAAAAGCTCTACTTGATTATTTTTATGATTTAAATATGTAACTTACCATGTTTGTGGATAAATGCAGTTCCTTGCAGAATTTGATACATGACATTTCTGATAGTAGATTCAGGAAAGAGTTTATCTCTGCAAAAAAAATCAAAATCAACCCAGTGTTAATGTCATGATACTAGATACAATTTACCAATTTATATATTTTGACAAATAAGGAAGTTAAGTTTTATCACCCGAAGGTCTCTCAAGATGCTGCTGTGCATCAGCCGCAGCGATCCACAGGAGTATCCTAGGTCGCTTACAAACTCCCATCATACAACTACCATGGAGAACGAAATTATAGTGGGAATGAGCATGATTTTTTGATGTACGAGGAAACCTGAGTGCCTGGAGGAAATCTACAAAGACGGGTTCGGGATCGGTAAACCAAATTCACTTACAACCACTGGCTAGCTGCATTGGTGAAAGGGAAGTACAGTGGAACCTCTTTAACACAAAATCTCTTAACCCAAAAACTCTGATAACACAAACTAAATTTTCAAGTCCCTGGCACTGAATTTGTATGTAATTAATAATGGATAACACAAAGTTCTGATAACACAAACTAAAATATGTGGCCCTACAGATTTCGTGTTAAAGAGGTTCCACTGTATTGACAGTACTTCACCAACCTGTCTTGCCAAAGGAGTAGTGTTCCATTCTGATACTGAACAGAATGAGCCAAGAAATGCGAGCGAGACTAGTGTGCTACACTACTCCCCCATACATATAATCAAGGATGAAGTGCGAGCGAAATACTAACTGCAAAAATGTTAAATTAACGGCGAAGATGGACCCCCGTCTAGAACACACTATGGAAATGAAATAGCTCAATGGTGAGGCAATATACACCCGGGTACTCAAATTTGGTTTGGGTAGGGACGTGCCTCTGGGACATTTGGAAAGCCACCCATCTAAATACCAATTTTTAAGAAAAATTGACCCATCCATATACCAAATCTTCTAAATTTTGCGCCAAATTTAATCAAAAATCAAATTTTTTTCTGTCCAAATTTGCTCTATTTTGGCAAAATTTTCTAACCTTTTGAGAAGAAATGTCCATATTTGCAGCATTTGACGTAAATTTCCGAAAATTTTGAAAACAAAACCCATCAAAATACCACATTTTGCAAAGAAAAAGAACCGATTGGAATACCAGAAAGCCTGATTTTGCTACCCGAATTTGTGGCATGTCCCCATAACCCCTTTTGTACTAAGTAGCCCCCTCGGAATGTACATTCAGAAGACCAATAATTGAATTGGATTTAGTAGATATTACAGTGTATCTTTTGGCTGCTATCAATCTCAATCACACCTCCTAGCTCCCCCACCCTCTCCTCTTCATAAAGATCTCGGATAAAATCAAGAAGGAAGAGAACAGAATAAACAGCATATTTTAATCTCTAATTAAAATGAACATACCGTACTGACTCGAGTAATGTCCCACCTTTTTTGAACGTGAACTTTGAGCAAAGTATGGGGCTGGGACTTTACGCGAGGACGCATGAGAGAGACTGAACTAACCGGTCGATCTACCGAGGTAAACAATGCCAGTGAATTGTCCAAGCTAGAGGGATCAAATCAAGCTATTCGTTGTAACGTTTTGAATAACACATTTCAGGATTCAGTTCAGTAAATATTCTTTAAAATTATCCCGATGAGTTTTTTCAATAAACACTTACAGGAACGTAACAATCAAGGTTTAATATGGTGAAATTACTATTGCACATTCGATCGTGAATTCGCCATTTTGTAATAGTAACAATCCCGATTGCGCATGTCCAATAGATATGATAGCGCATGCTCATATTTATTTTTACCGTTATATGAACAAAAACATCGCCATCTGTTGACGATTAGAACACAGACAACAGTGAAAAGGTGTATATTCATCCACGATCAGCCGTGATATTCCGATAAATTATAAGACATTTTGGATAAAATGTACCCATTTCTATCGTAATTAAGATGAGTTTGCGTTTATTTTTTGATGCAGATTTTGATATTATGATAACTTTTGCAGGTGATTCAGCAAATTATGGCCACAAAAAAATGGTATTGGGATATTTTGGTAATGATTATTTGACGACTCCTAGAGAATACCAATGGGACTTTACGCGCGTGTACGTTAATTTTCTGAAATTTTTTGTAAATATACAGGTGGTACATTGCCCGAAGATGGGATTTTACCAGAGTCAGTACGGTAATAATAGGCAGCTCTAATACATTGCAATCATTGACGAACATTCTCTTATAAATTCTAAGATCTCCATAAAAAACAAGCAATTTAGCTACATGTATTAACCAGACAAATTAAATCAACTTTACCTTTAAATAATCAATTTTGATGAATGCTACAACTTAATTAAATTTTACATTTACTGATAGTTTTTATGTAAGCTTTAATTAAAGGGGCAATTCATGATCCACTTTTCACCCTCAAGGTCACCTCTATCAAAACAATTGGTATATGTTACGATCCCCAAACCATTCTTTCATACGTGCTTGCACTTTTGAGAAAAGTGAGAAAATGTGTCATTTTCTAATTATTGTCGGGGCCCCGACAGTAATTACAACACAGTAGCCTATGGGGATTTTCAAAATGCTGAAAAGCTTGTAACGTGGAAACGAATGGTCGGAATCAAGTGAAATTTTCAGAATATATTTATAATGTACTCTTCTTCTTATTTAACAAGAAAACAGGCGAGGTTTTTGTCACATCAAAATCATGAATTGCACCTTTAACTTCCCTTATAAAAAGATTTTTTTAACCCACACTGATATTTAACAAAACTGTATTCCGAATCCACAATTTCTTTGAACAAATTGCGCCAATCTTGAATATACATCTTTCAATAAAATAATATTTTAAGTTTTAACAAATGATTCATCATTTTTAATGCTTAAAAGTAATAAAGCAAAAAAGGATATCTTAACAAAATATCTTGTATATTATATATAATCCCATGTCAACATAACAAATAACATATTTCTAGTTATGGAACTCCCGATAGAACTATATAGCAACTAAATTGTCAATTATAATAATATAACACTCCCTATATGTAAACAATAACAACTGTTGATGTCCACTGCAATCAAAAAATATTTGTTTTTCATTTGGACACAACCATGACAACATCTTTTCAGTCAGCCTCACATGTATGAGCCTTAATATTTCTCACAAAGGCGTGCATTTTAACGCATGAAATTTATACAATATTAACACACTTTTCTAAAGAAAGCAAGAGTCGGAAATAATATCAATTGTTGGTGGAAATAATTCTAAAAGCAATGAATATTTAGAATTGGAAAAAAACAAAAATAACCAAAAGACTTTCATGATTCCATAAAATAATTGAAATCTAAAATCTTAAGAGATTGTATGATGTTACATTGAATTGAATGTGGAATGTATGCAGTATAAATTTATGCAGTCTGAAGGTTGGCTAGTCCAAATATGCAGGGGGGCATTCCAAACTCAAATGTCACAAACGTTACCAAAATGTTACATGTTCTTGACCTTCAATTCGAATGAGCTTTGGATATGTTCCAGGTATGCGGCAGCCCATGAAGATAACTCAAGCTCATTAAAATTCAAGGGCGGGATCGTGTAACATTTTGGTAACGTTTGTGACATTTGAGATTGGAATGACCCCATATAGGGTTGTAGGTTCGAATTAAAAAAAAAACAGCTCCCTAGTCCGACTTTTATAAATGGCTCGCTAATCCGAATTTTAGAACCAGCTCGCTAGTTTGAATTTTAAAATAGGCTCGCTAGTCCAAATTTAAAAAAGAATTACAACAGAAATATGCACATGATTTTTTTAAAATTCGGACTGGCAAGCCTAAATTACTTTTCAGACTAGCGAGCTCCCGAATTAGCAAGCTCTCGGACTAGCAAACTATCGGATTAACCAGCTGTGGGACTAATGAGCCGTCCCCTACAGAAGTGCATACAAGCAACTAGAATGCTAATTGTACGGCACTAAGTAGAATGAGACACTCACAATTGAAAGCCTGGCTTGCACACATACATGTAGTACACAAATTAACACAAGTCACCCAAAAAAGCAATTAGCTTCACAGTGAAATGGTTAAACGTGTCTTTGATAGTGGATCAATAACAGTTAAAGAAGAAAAGACATTTTCATTTATTGCTGTGTCTTTAATGTTAGATCAATAACAATTACAGAATAAAAGGTAGTATATATTTATGTATAGCCAGTATATTTATGTATTGAAAATGTATGGTGTCATAATGATTGGGTATATATACACTATTTTGAGTAACGGATGCTGGCGTAGCATGTGCCCATACAATATTTTATTTTACTCTCATGGTACAAGGTAAAGGGGACGGCCTGTAATTGTACAAATCGGAGTGACGTCTCTCTGTCAAAGCGATTGGGCCAGACTCCACACAAGTTTGTAATTTTTGTGGAGTGGGGATCGACACACCTGCACCACGAGCCGGTTACCTTCCCACCATTGAAAAATGCTCGATTCGAACCCACTATGTCAATGCCCTATGATTACAGTCTGAGAACAAAACCGCTAGGCCATGCATGTCCCCTACTCTTGTTTACTCTCATTCTTGGTAACAATTGTGTGATTACCATGTCAATTATTTGCCAGAAACCGATAAACATCATTATGTAAAAATAATAAACCCCTATTCGTACATAAAATATTGAGAATCGATTAGTTTGTGTCGTATGTGTGTGTTCACCCATATCGCACCATGATTGTCAAATTCAACAACTCACTGTATCTCTTTATACAGGAGCGTACCGTTGTTGATTCGTGATGAATCCACAGTTGATACTCAAATTAGCGCGTCACGCACGGCATGGCGTTTACAGAAGTGCGTTTACGCAGTACACAAAATTCGGCGCACTGATCACCGCGTGTCGGGCACTTGTAGTACGTGCAAAAGCCCGGTGCTTGGGAAAAATTGATAAAATTGACAAATTATAACTTTGCTTTTTATAAATGCTAAATATTTTTATGAAGATGATTAGGCCTATCTGTTCAATTCAAAACATTTAGAATTTCATTCATACGTTTTCGGGAAGATTTTCATTGTTGAAAGGTATTCAAACATGCCACAGAGTTATTCATCGCGAATCAACAACGATGCATCCATTTATCGAGGGTGGCTTTAGCCACCCGAGTGTGATAAAAATATGCCGACGCATCGGATGCAGAGCTCTACTGCACACTCTGTGGCTTGTTCGAATACCTAAGTGTATCATGAGCGTCTCAACAATGCTTAATAACACGAACAGCCACTGTCTAATCAGATTCCTTGCAAAGAAACTCACAAGCAATGACTTATAGAATAGAACATTGTGCTAACAATTGGACCACTATGAAAAGTAACCTGAAGCATTTCATTTGTGATGTCTTTTCATATTAAAGTGTAGGCCTTATCATGAAAACTTCCAAAATTTTAAAAAATTTAGAAAATATTGTAATTTTCACTTCAGCAACTAACAATCTTCCACAAAATTTACTGGCTACAATGTATGCAAAATTTTGAAAGCATTTAAAACAAAACTAATGCTGCTTTCATACTTATTGTCGCTTTGCAGCTTTGTAGCTCTGTCGCTTGCTTCCTTTCACACTTTTGTAGCTTTGCAGTTTTGTCGCTTTTCAGATTTGCCGCTTCATGTCGCTCTGAAAGTTTAATTCATTTCAACTTAAAAATTCTTGTTGTGCGACAAATTTTGCCGATATCGATTACCTCAGCGACATGTAGCTACGACAACCGGAAACGGCAAGTTTTTGCAAAAAATATAGGCCTACGTCATGCAGCGACAAAGCTGCAAAACTACACAAGTATGAAAGCAGCATGACAATCATTAGCCAGATGTGTCCTTGACTATTTATTAATGAACGCTTAAAGGTGCAATTCATGATTTTGATGTGGCCTCTTTTCTAGCTAAATAAAAAGAAGAGTACAGCATAAATATATACTGAAAATTTCACTTGATTCCGACTGTTCGTTTCTAAGTTACAAGCTTTTCAGCATTTTGAAAATCCTCATATACTACTGTGTTGTAATTACTGTCGGGCCACGACAATAATTAGAAAATAACACATTTTCTCACTTTTCTCAAAAATGCAAGCACATATGAAAGAACGGTTTGGGGATCGTAACATATACCACTTGAGGATTCTTATAAGCTAAAAAACTCAAATTTGATAGAGGTGACCTTGAGGGTGAAAAGTGCATCATGAATTGCCCCTTTAATGATGCCAGACAGATTATTGATCGCAACAAACTACACACATTTATCAATTTAGTTGCACTGCATATTGTTTATAATGACAAGTGAATCTTAAAAATATTGGATAAAAACTGCGAAGATAAAAAATAATTAAGTAATACAACTACCTTCATAGAAAAAAAAATAGAGATTGAAGGGCTCAGCAACTGCTATCATATCACTGTTTTATAAAAAGCATTTGATAGAAGTTGATCTATGGGATATTTGTTCTTTTTCCATATTAAATCAAAAGGGTAAAGAGGAGATTGGGCCAGACATGGGGAGATGCTTCCTATGGAATTGTGTGCCAGTAGTTGAGGAATGAAACCTTGTGATAATGAAGAGTGATATAATCAACTCACATAATTTCCTATAAAAACAATTCTATGGGAAGCAATGCATGGTACATGTCCAGTAAACCAACTACCATATACAAATAATGAAGGTTTATGAGTGCAATGGTACAAATATTTCATGAGGTGAAAAATCAAATGCTCCACTCAAACGAGGCGAAGCTGAGTTGAATGAGGCATTTGATCTTTCACCGAATGAAATATTTGTTCCATTGACACGAATAAGAAACATTCATTTTTTGTTTTATATGACAGCTAAATAAATCTTTTTAAAGAAAGCAAACCGACACGCCATCTTTGGTACTGTACATGCCGGCTTTAATGCAACGACGCATCTTTTGCTGCGCCCGCGGATTGCGCAAGCGTATATCTAAAATTACGCCCGCGAGTGATGTTGCGTCTTACCAAAAAAGGTAACCGTGCAATGTATTGAAATTTTTGCATGGCACTATTGCACAGTTGGTGACATTTACTATCAAATGGACCAAATGACCAATAGCACGTGACCAAAGATGCGCCAATCAAGTGACACAGATTTATTTAGCTGTTATATAAAAATGAATAATTTTATTTTACAGTGTAACTGGACCAAGTGACTCACCTATCTTTCATCATTTGATAGAGATTCTCCTTCATATATTCAAATACAAAATACAAGAAGTCATTCTCTCGAATCACTTCTTTTAATTTGACTATGTTGGCATGGTTGAGTTTCTTCAAGGACTGAAAAGAAAAAAGAAAGAGCGAAAACAAACTATGATATAGTATTTCATATATGATCACGTTGAGGGCGCTGTAACATTTTGAAAACCTGTGTCAGCGGAGTTTTTAATTAGCTCTATCTTCAATTCTGTTCATGTTCAATGGATATAAAAAATATGCATTTTCTTAGAAACAATACCTTTCAAATGATACCAAACACATGCTATGAAATAAAAGGGCATTTTTATTAGGAGCCCCGCCAGATTTGAAAATGGGTCAAAACATGGAAAACTGTGTTGAAATTTCCCATAGAGGATCCCAATTTTTGCCATTATTTGGTTGAATTTCGTTGCATGTTTTTGATCCATAACTTTGCCATTTGTTACTCATATGAAGTGGTTAACCCCTCATTTTGAAGGTAATTTTAATACCTTTCAAGACAAATTAAAATTTCACAAAGCAAATAAAGTTGACAATTTTGTGAATTTCCCTAAGTCTATGATATAGCTAACAATTTAATTTGGCATTTCATTATTACTGTACGGCATTTAAAACCATAGTACATGCATAGGTAAAACAAAAAATATCAAGCTTTAATTTGAAATTCACATGCATCAGGGAAAACAACAACTGGTTAATTGTAGCGTAATGAGTTTAATTAGCATTATTTCCAAGTGATTAGATCGGATTGACCTTAATTGCTATTAGAAACTAATAGGGGTTTCTGTGGTAAACATGCTGTATTATTTTCTGTAGATGCTCCAAATAATCCCATGTGTCCCTTTTATTTTTTCTATTATACCCAAGAATCTATTTTAAGTTCTTACACTGTCAACAACTGTAAACATCTGAGGGTGATAACCAGGATTGTTTAAGTTTGTCATAACTGACTTTGAATACATTTTCATTTCAACACCACTATAAAAAGTGGTACTTTAAATTAATTAATCCAAGTGTTAACATTGGTAAGAATATATGAATCATATTAAACTTTAACTCATACATTTTTGTAGCCCCTCTCTTTTGTATACGTAAGACTTAAGGGTGAGATATTCATAAAAGTCATCATTTTTGTAGTTTGTAGACATTTTCATGAAAAGATCTAGCTCACAGAATCAATATCAAAACTATTATAGAAGATACTTCTCATGTTGATCAGAAAGCACTTGAAAATGTGCAGTGGGGTGAAAAATATGTCTGTATTTTATACATTTCGCATGATGATAAAAATTTAGAATAGAAATGTTTTTTAAATAAGAAAGAAAATTCTACACCATGGTAAAAATTTACACCAAAATGTCTACAAAATGACAAAATATAGGCCTATCTAGCGCCATAGGTTTTCTTCATCTTTGAAAAGAAATTCTTCTCCTCTTGAATCTGGATCTCTATCTGGATCTGGATACTTTGCCACACCCTAATTTGGAGTCAAATGCGAAGGTCAATCAACAGCTTTACATGACTTCCAAACCACGGAATAAATAGAGTAAGGTTTCTTGCCCATGGAAACAACGAGACGTGGTCTGACCGGGGCCAGACCCCCCCCCTGGAAGCATAACCAAGTCTAGGCTAATGTTACTTACCTTTACTTCTCTCAAATTCATGCATTCTTCCCAGCTATAAAACTTTTTCTTCATTCTATATGATTGAAAAGAAATCCAAGTTAAGATTAATATATGATTTAAATTTGTCAACATATTTTTAGGGGATAACGATATAGGGGTTTTGTTTGTTTATAATGCATGATGGTAAATGTTTAGCCAAATTACACTTTTTAATATGCTCTTTTGTTCATATTCATATTCATGATATTCATGAACACACACTGGGTTCAAAATAAGGGAGGGCAGGCAGTTTTAATATCCAATTTTGAAAGAGCACCAAGGCATTACATGTTAAAGCTGTTAGTTTTTTAGGGCTTCAAGGCAAATGGTAGGGGCATCCACGGCAAATTGCCTTAATGCCTTAGGTTAGGGCCTATTTTGGGCCCTGTGAACACCCCATGTGCTAAGCTTTGTTTAACACACCAAAAGAATGGTACAGGTACTTGGAACAACATTGGATATGGACATCGCTGGAATAAAGTAATGAATTGTTCAGATGCTCATAAGGAAGATATACAGCAGGTTGCTTAGTTAAAACTCGGTCACTATCACCACTCTTTTTTCCTCGTCTTGTGGTATAATTTGTTAAATATTCAAAATTTCATTAATTTTGATGACTGGGCTAGATTTTCCACAAAGGTCCGTATTGAAATGCACGTAATAGGTCTAAATAAATCCACAAATGTATGAGCATAAAATTGGATTCACTACATTGTTGCTGCCAAAAGTGTTCAGTAAACAAACTTTAAAAATTAATGACATTTTAAAACCAATATCACCATCCTTTAGAATCAAAGTACCGCACTGTAGACTTTGGTACATGTAGCTCTACACAAAATTCAACCCAAGGGTTAAGCCCGGATTTGAAAGTAGGGCGTCCAAATTCGCGGCCGGGCGAACAGGCCGACTTTAATCAAGACATTGTGACGTCAGCATGATTAATATTCATACTTGGCAAAGACGATGATTAAGTAATACCAACATGGCGACCTTTCGGCAAACGAGCGAAGTCACAACGCGGTATAAAGCCCATTTTGAAGTACAAAAAGTAAATAAATTGATCAGATTATGTGATGATGATGATGATTATTGAAGATAAATTCTAACATTCAACATTGAATTTCATATCGTAAAACGCATTTTTGGATGCCTTATTGGACAGCCTTTGAATTTTACAGGGCATCAATTTTCGTGATCAACCTTCTAAATAAAGGTCTGGCTAAACCCTTGATTCTACCCCTGACGTGGGCGTACAGAAACTTCCAGACCAAAGATGCAAAATACAGAAATTTAATATAAAATGTACTTACTTTTTGATGGCAACTAATTCCCCTGTCCCTTTAACCTTCCCCAGTAGCACACTCCCATATGTGCCATCCCCAAGCTGCCTCATGCTTTGGTAACGGTCCATTATGCCGATTTGTGTTGACTTGACTACCCAGGATAATTATATCCTACAAAAAGTTCTCCAGTTATTCCAATTTGAAATAAGTTCATAAAAGCACTGCAAAGTATCTGATAATTCCATGGTGGATTAGTTCTTTATCGTATGATTGTTAATTCCATTGTTTTCATAAACTGGCATTGAAGTCAGGAGATCAACATGTTGGACATTTTATCAAATTGAAATTCCATTGAACAAAATCACATTCCAATTCATCTGTTGGCATCAATTTCTGTTAAAAAAAAGTATAAAATAATACATCTATGATTAATGGTGCACTAAACCATGGAGAGGGGTGGGCACTCACCAGGCACTCACATATGTGATGGCTCACCCCAAAAGGGGGGAATTTGAGGCGCAACTGCAACTGTACAGCAACAAGGTCAAGGATGTAGTACTGAAAGTATTGAAAGTTCATACTAAAAACTGACATTTTTTTCAAAGTTATAGTAAAACAAAACAGAAAATAAAATTTTTAAATAGGCTAAATAAAAAAAGTACAGTAAAAAAATTAATTTAAAAAAAAAAAAAAAAAATCAGTTAAAAAAAAGCAAATTTTTATTCAAAACGGGTGGAGATCTGTGACCCTGGGCCGCCTTTATTTTGACTATCCTTTTAAGATGTATCTCTTTTTACAATTATCAGGCACAGCATGTTATTCATAGTTGGCAGTGCCATTCCTTTTTAATTTTAACCCACCCTTTATATGAAAACACCCTTTATACTGTAAAGGCAAAAGCTAATTATAGCTAATTTAAGTCGTGTCTTACCCTTTGTATTCCTCACTCCTTAAAATAATCCTGGTATGCCCAGCACAGATTACAAAAATTTAATAGGCCCTACTGGGTGTTTTGAACCATTTTTGATTGATTTCATTGCGGGTGCATCATTCAACATAGTTTATGCATATAGTTAGGTCCCTTAACGAAAAAGTCGTTACAGAAATGACAAATCTTCTATTTTTGGCACAGA
>JXSR01S015770.1:0-11411 GCA_000969725.1 Ophiothrix spiculata
ATGAATGGATATAATACAAAATGTACACGTACATGAGTGTAGAACTTATCAACCTGTCTTTACACACAACTGTACTGAATTCTTGCTATAAATAATACATGTCAACTATGTACAAACATATTAAAACTGTTTTCGAAGACAAATTCTGACAAATTATTCTACAAAAATACTCATTTATGCATCTACTTACACACATGTAAATAAATCTTAAAATCCAAGAAGTTGCAGGCATGAGAATTATTTTTCATGAAAAAATCTAAATTTGGTCAAATTTGACCAAAAACCACTACAATTGTTAAATCAAGCCCAAAATTATATGAATTTGGAGCTATGTGAATGATGAAAAATATCTGAAATCAGATAATTATCTGAAAATTCCCATGCCTGAAGTTGACATGTCTGGCTTCTACATACTGATTGGGGTATTCTCGCAGTGCAACCTTGAATGGCACTATCCCCAATACATTTTCTGGTGAAACTCAAATTTCGTGGTCTTGACTTGGAAAAATATATGAATTCAAACAATAAACATGTAAGTGTCTGAAACCTGCATCTTGTTGATGTTATTATATAATAATCTTGGAAGGTAACTTACAAATCCTACATTTTAGAATAGCATGTACAAACCCATCAAGCAATAAACAATACATTGTATATTACTGGTGATTACTCCAGTGAACCAGCCTGAACCAAACATGGTGGTGATTTTAAAGTTTTTTATGATTCATGGAGCTGAATTTGGGATAACTGGATCCTTGTCCAAAAGGTGCATCATTCCGTATCAGTTACTCTAGGTTTACGCTGTATGGACAAGGTATCTATTAACCCTGTCAATGTATGCTATTCCAGTTTCAAAGCCGTTTTATTCTGGTTTAGTTACCAGATCGGGTTATCCCAAAATTTCTCTCAAAGGTTCAAAATAACAAAGTTACATGAAATTTCTGTTTAAATCAGTGCATTGATGATGATATTCATTCTAGAAATACTTTTATAA
This sequence comes from Ophiothrix spiculata, assembly GCA_000969725.1. Classification (NCBI taxonomy): domain Eukaryota; kingdom Metazoa; phylum Echinodermata; class Ophiuroidea; order Amphilepidida; family Ophiotrichidae; genus Ophiothrix; species Ophiothrix spiculata. The sequence continues at coordinate 995 of JXSR01S015770.1, forward strand.
TCCTTGGCCCGTATTCACAAAAGTTATTCCAAACTTTATTCCTGGATTTCCCATTCTTGGATTAGAGATAGCCCACAGTCCTAAACTAAGTTGAATTTTACAAAGCCTGGCATAACTAATTCGTTAAATAACTTTGTTCTTCATTTGCGAATACCAAATGGCTACATCAATGGAATGAAAAAAAAAGTTATTCTTGGATTAAAGTTATTCCTCTTTTGTGAATACGGAAGGGTTAGTTATGCCAGGCTTTGTAAAATTGTGTTTAACTTGAACAGACATGAAGCAAAGAGTTGAAGATTCACCATGTTGCAAAACATTTTAAAAATGTATATAAACTACATAAACACTGTACATATATAAATTACATGATTGTCAAAGAACTTGCCTGCACTCAAATTCTAACAGAATCACATTACTATAAAATATACCTGAATCATTTACATCAACAAGAAAATATAATATTTATACAAGAGTTGCTAGAAAAAACATGAAAAATTGCCAATTATTATTGCCAAAGCCTGAATGTTTGCATATTGTGCATGTTGCCACATGTAGCTGTACTTCAATGTTCACATCAAACATACACGTTAGCAACATCTGACTTTAGCACACTGATTTGACATGTCCATATTCCCAAATTCAGTACATAATTCCTATAAGCTTTTAGCATATATTGTTTCTCGACTCTGTCATGTGAATAAATGAAGACACAAACCTTTCCAGTCATATAGGCAATGTAACATTTCTATGTTTACTTTGTGTTTGTATTTTATGAATGTTCACCAATTATGTGGGGATTCTTAAGAGTGACTGTTCCTCCTCTTTGACAACTAGAGCTAATGGACTCAACGAGCACTTGGGATGTGTCAACTATGGGCATAAGAATAGAATTTACAGTACCAGTAAAGAGAAAGCAAAACTCAATGCTTGAAAATTTGTGGACAAGATTTTTCCTAGATTCAGAAGCTTACATATCGTGTTGCAATGAAATCAGGTTACCTATCTTAATGTGATTTTCGGCTAGATAAACTTCACAACATTTCGGATAAACCTATACCCCGTTCACACCATGCGAAAAGTCGTCATCGATTTAACTTAGGTCATCATCGATTTTGTGAATTAGCATAAAACTAGAGCGTTCACACACGTAGCAATTTGATCGCTTTCAACTAAATTGCTTTGACTTGGTGACAAAGGAAGTAGCCTTCCAGATGTCAGATCTTAAAATCGATGATGCTGTCTGTTCACACTAGTGAAAATTGCAAATCGATTATGACAAAAGCAATTTCGTTTAAAAATAAGTTGATAAAAGTCATCTTTTGAAATCAACTTTTTGCAAGCGACTTAATACGACCCGAACTTTACACACTAGTCATAGAACTGAAATCGATGATGACCTAAGTTAAGTCGATGACGACTTTTCACATAGTGTGAACGGGGTACTAGTTAGTAGTAGTTAGTGTCAAAATTCAAAATCAAATTACAAATTTACCTGCCTGTATTTCACTTGCCTTCTACATAATACTACTAAATACAAGTTCTTACACGCAAAACATCTTTTGTTGCAAGAACTATGCCACAAATGACTACTTGATAGTGGTTATGTAGTTAAATCACTATTAAGACCTAAGCGCACTACAGTACACAAATGTTGATGATCATGCAACCACAATCAAGGAATAAAGTTTTAGCACATTTCACTGTACATCACATTGATTTGTTTGATGTTTTTTGATGGTTTGCTACGTTTCCCTATTCAATGTTGATTAAAGGGGCAATTCATGATCCACTTTTCACCCTCAAGGTCATGTCAATCAAGTTTGAGTTTTTTAGCTTATACGAACCCTCAACTGGTATATGATACAATCCCAAAACCATTCTTTCATATGAGCTTGCATTTTTGAGAAAAGTGAGAAAATGTGCCATTTTCTAATTATTGTCGGGGCCCCGACAGTAATTATAACAAAGTAGCCTATGGGGATTTTTAAAATGCTGAAAAGTTTGTGACTTGGAAACGAACGATCGGAATCAAGTGAAATTTTCAGAATATTTTGTTCTCTTCTTTACATTTAGCTAAAAAAAGAGGCCACATCAAAATCATGAATTGCACCTTTAAAATACAAGTGCCATTGTTTTATCCAACATTGACACCGGGGTGGAGAGGAGGGGGAGTCAGTGAAGGTTTTAATACCAGAGTCATAATGAACATCACTTGCTATAATTGCAGCTCCTTTTAACAGTTAAATGTAACCAAAATAACTTGTCCATTCTAGAGACTTTTTTCCTTGATTGCAGATTCGGTAAGGGGTTGGAGCACAACCTGGCCACAGCCTTGATTTTCCAAGATGGCGACCGTAGGCTTGATTATGCACCTCTAATTTATTTCAAAACATGTAATGAATAATTTACAAAAATTAATTTCAAAACATGTAATGAATAATTTACAATAATCGTCAGGTAAAAAATCAAGCCTACGGTCGCCATCTAGGAAAATTAAGGCTGTGGCCAGCCGCACAAAGTTGTGGCCTAATTATGCTTCGCTACAACAACTAAACAAGCTTAAAAATCCTGCTGAAAAGAACCGTACATAGCCTCGGACAAAGTAAAATAAAAATGTATAACATTTTCATAATTTTGACAAGTGTCTGCACTTTGGTCAACACATGTGGAGCTCACTGTAATAAATGTATCTCCATTTACAATCTTTCAGAACTATTTTATCTACCTTCACACATTGCCAACTGGTGACAAATTCATCTATTACATATAGTGGCAAATAACAATTATATATTACATTTTGTGCGTATGTTACTCACTTATTAGCGTCACACGTTAACTATGAGAAATCCTTGAATGACAGAATCTAATGAAAGAGAATGCCCCATATGCTGTTACGTTGCATCCATGTTTTCTCTCTGTTCTTCAGATTTTGCATCATTTTGTTTCCCATCAATGTTCTGACTACCATCAACACCAACACCTTCCGTAGGCTTCATATCGCTCCCTTGCTGCCCAGTTTTTGGATTTACAGTCTCCTGTGATTGTTGTACCACTGAAGGTTCATTATGCAAGTCACTTTGATTTCCATGTAATTCTTCTTTTCTTTCTTCAGCCCCATCCTTTTGATTATTCTTCTTTTCTTTCCCCTCATCTTTTTCCGTGGTGTTAGTTTGCGTTTTCTCAACTTTCTCTGTACATATTGTATTGGAGTCTCCCATTTTACCAGTTTCTTTTATCTTCTCAGGCTCTTCAATTGTTTCATCTGGCTTCTTGATGTTGACATCAGTTTGGCTTTGTTGACTTTCTACGTCTTTCGAACAAGATGCCTCAGTATCCTTTAAGTTTTCTTTGCTTGTTTCTTCATTTCGAATTTTCATACCATTACCTTTCTCCTTCCCCTCCTTAGATTTCTCAATTGAGGATGTATTTGCTGCATTGTTCAGAGCACTAGAATGTTTCTTTTCTTTACTTCTGTTCTGATTTGTGTTGTTTTTATCAACAGCTATTTTCTTGGCTGTATCCTTTCTGTCTTGCCTTGCTTTTCCATTATCATCCAGCTTCCTCTTCACCTCTTTACGGTGTGTTTTTTCTCTACTTTCGTCAACTGATTTAACTGCAGATCCCTTGTTCGAATTCTTAAGATTGTCTTTCTTAATCTCGTTTTCATCTCTCTGTCTAGTCCCCTCAGTGCCTTCCTTTGCTTTCTTAACCGGAGTTTGCTGACAATGTGACTGCATATTACTCAACCTCTTTCCTTTAGTTTCCCGAAGGCGACTTTTGACAGGTTGTTTTTCATCCTTTCCCTCCTTTGATTGGCTCCTTTCTGCACTTTCTTTCTTTAACGATGATGATGATGATGATGATTCTTTACTACTGTCTCTAACACTTCTCCTTTTTTCTTCTCTTCTTTCTCGCCTTTTCCCATCTCTTTCTTCCTTTTGATCTCCTTTTGCCTTTTTCATAGGTGATTCATTCAAGGCTTCCTTTGCACGTTTTCTTTCTTCTTCTCTCCTTCTAAACTCTCTTATGACTCTCTGAGCAGTCTTTTCTACTCCTTCTTTAGTAGCCACATCTTTCTGTACTTGATCTTTGCTTGATTCCCGAGGACTTCTTCTGGTAACGCCTTCATTTGTTTTTGGCTTCCCATCACCTCTGTGCACATCAGTGCTTTCTTTGCTTATGCTTCTGTCCTTACTTGGAATTCTCTCTAAACTGGCTTTCAATTTCTTCAGAGGCGATTCCCTACTAGTGTCCCTGGGTGGCTTTCCTACATCTTTACTCCTAATATTCTCCCCTGGTTTCTCTTCTGACTTTGAGACTTTATCGAATTTCCTCTTTTCCCTCGTTTTCTCAGTAGTTTTTTCACGTTCACACGTTGCTCCAATATTTCTCTTCACATCTTTGTTTGACTTAACACTTTCTTTTAACTTGACATTCTTTTTATTGCTACCATCCTCCTGCATCTTTGAGCTCTCAGCAAAATCTTTTTTCTCATGTGTCTTTTCCTTAGATTTGTCATGACCTTTACTCTCAGCAGTGTCTTTTTTCTCAAGTGTCCTTTCTTTAGCCTTATCATGACTTTTACTCGCATCTTTTACAACTTTCTTTTCTTCCTTTCTCCTAGACATGCCTTTACCTTTCTCCATTGATACTGAACAATCATCAAGCCTTTTCTCCAATGCTGCTTTCTTCTTACTATCATTTCCATGCTCCTTCTTAACCTCTCTAGTGGGTCTTTTGACATCCTCTTTTGATTTTGAACTACTGTCATTGCCACTCTTTACTTCTGTCTTTACATTAGTCTTCTTTACTTTTTGTTTTTCACTTTTAAGATCTTTGCTACCCTCCCCTCCTTTTACTTTACTATCAATGCCTTGTTCAATACCATTACCCTTTTCTTTAGTTGGCAATTTCTCAGGAGGTATTTCCTTCTCAAGTGATTCACCTTTACTACTTTTTTCCTCTTTGATTGCTTCTACTCTGTCATCCTTTTCAGTTTTTATTACATTTTTCTCTTCAGAGTTACTATCAGCAGCAACTTTACCACCGCTATTACTTGTTTCTAATACAGTACTACCTGTTTGGCCATCTCCCTCTTCACTTGTTGGCACCACTTGTTCTTTCATGTCAGCTTCCATTACTTCATCCTTGACTTCTTCCTTCTCCGCTGCTCTTTCTTCTGATACTTTAGTTTCATCTTTGACACCATCAATGGTTTCTTTCTCACCTGTTTCTTTCTCCTCTTCCTTTTCTCCTTCATTCTCAGCTTCCACAAGTTCTGGGTGGTATAACTTGAGACGTACGTGCCAGGCAATACTAGCACACGCTGATACAGTCTTAAACTGATGGACTACATTACGAGGGATGAAGTAGATGTCGTTATCACGCAGTTTGATCCGTGCATAGCGAATGCCTTCTCTCCTGAGTTGGTTCAGTTTTGCATCTTCCAGCCATTGTACACACTACAATAAGAGAAGCAAACAGTATCATATTTGAAATGTTTTTATTCTAGAATAAATTTAAAGGTTATATAAAAAGAAAAATCAAGCAGTTTTTATCAATTTGTTACAATAAAACTGAGTGAAAAACAACAACATACAATTCCAATTATGCACAAATAGTAAATGATGCTCATAAATGCTTTCAAATATACCGCTTCACAAACCTGTATTTGACAACCTTGAAAAAAAAACAATCTCTGTGCACCGGTTGAGTGAGCAAGGTCAGCATGTTAGTGTACGAAGAGTTTCATAAGACCCTGGAATACACACCAAGTAAACTATAATGTGTATTGTTTATTATCCGTGGATCTCCAAAATCTCTATATAATACACTTACCTACGTCATCTGACCTTGCTAATGCTGCTTTCATACTAGTTGTCGCTTTCAACTTGTTGCCTGTACAATGTACAATATCAAAACACCAGAAGATACAAAGCATGACGCGACGTCAAGACAAAGCTATCGAGGTATGTAAGCATCATAGTCGGGCAGTTTAGATATATAGTTTTTTCGAGGTCATCAAAAAGGCGCTATATTTGAAAGGTTTTCTGAGTATTGTTGACTATTTGTGCTTTGTTTTCCACTTAGTTTTGTTATAACGAATGTATATGAAGCTATTTATATTTTCTTTTCCTGTAACCTTTAAGTACTACCACATAATTCAATGAGAGATTATAAGCATGAGACATTATCAAACCCATCTACACATGATCTCTATTCTTTGTTGACGTTGACATTAGTATCCATTTGCTATTGGCCCATGCTTTGGCTGAAACGCATGTTTGGATTCTTAATGATAGTATGAAATCAATATATTTGTAAATAATAGAGCTACAAAGAATAGGGATTCATTAATTTACAGCGTGGTTCATCACAAATCACATTGAAACACTCATGTGTCCACATATCTTCATTTTGTAGGATGGCTTTAGCCGCCTGAGCGGGATTAAAATACACAGATGCATCCGTTGTAGAGTTGTCAATTTGTAATGACCCAGTCTGTATGATATTTGAATCCCTTTCAATTTCAACCTCAAGGTAAGTTTGGAAGTGTCTTAGTAAATGCATGGAGTACGTCAGCTTCTGATTTCAGTCCTATAAGGCCTTGAAAATTAACATAGAATATAGACACTCTCTGTGACTAACCTGAGAAACAGGAGGCTCGTGCAGATCCAGTTGTAAACTCTGGACAACATCAAAGAAGTTTGCTGCATGGAATGCTACCACGTCCTTCACATCACGGCTGACACAGCCTCTGTAAAACAATGCATGTGAACTTGTCAATAATAGTAAACATTTTGAAACTATTTACTTCCCTAGGGCAGTAAACATGAGCAGAAATTATTCTTTCCTCGCATCCATACTCTCCCAATATGGATACCATACTGGAGAGCTAAGCTTTCAATACTCTAGCGGCGCTAGTGTCATGACTTGCTAGAGGATCGAAAGCTCAGGTCACCAATATGGATGGCTCTAGGGAAAGAATAATTTCTTTTCAATATTGAACATTTTTTCAAACACATAATTATATCCTTTGAAAATAATGTCTTTTTCCCGTGGTCTTTCTAGCTCACATCATCATAGCAGGTTGGTTTGCAGGTGGTTTTCATTGTAGTTATTTTGTTTTATTCTGTTGTTTTACTTCTGTTTGGTTTGGTTGTTTTTCATTGAAGAAAAAACAGCTTCAATGTCAAACAGTGTGCTAGCACTTTCCACACAGGCTATTATGCATACAAATAATGAATTTTTCAGAGTATTGGAAAGAATATCTTTTCATGACATGGAAGATGAAACATGTGGGCCCATATATGACTCCTGCTTCCACCAAGTACCATCCCCATACGACAAAGATGTTGATGATGAAACTTTTAATTAGCCTTTGTTATGGACGGAAGAACAAACAAACTAACAGCGGGATATTGACTTTTAAACAGCGCTGTTACCTGCAGCTAAACAATATTGTTAGAATAGTAGGAAGGATCTTGCTAGTTAAGCCAATCCCTTTTATGGAAAGCATTGAATTTTTAATGATAATTATTTATTCACCTAAATTACATGCAAGATATTAATCACACAATTTAAGAAGAAACATCATTTTTTCTCAAAAATCAGCAGTTAAAAACTTCTGTCGATGTTTTCAATAATTTCTTTTGTTCCTCAAAAACCTTTTTCTTTCTTTTTTCCCTGGCATACTTACATCCTAGCGCTTCGGATTGACAATACAATGTTGCATGCCAACCAACTTCACTTCAGTACAGTTTGATGTTTGGCATTAACCAAACAAATTAAACATTGATTTGGCTCGCTTCCTGCATGAGCAGTAAAACGCACAAGCCAAATACATGCAAGTATGCAAATGTACTAAATTTAGACTGTCAGAATTCAAGTATTTACTCATAATGAATTCAATTTCATGTAAATGTCACAAAAAATTAACAATTAATAGAGGCGATTTCTAGCAGATGGTTTGCTGAATGCTGTAATTGATTTCAGTACAGTGAAGTATATTCTATAATGAGATTAAATTCCCTAATTATCCATAATGTTCATGGGGAAATAGAGTACAATCAGTATGTACTTCCCCTTTTCAATTTTATTACGGAATGCATTGGATTTTCAATTTGTACATGTATTTGGTTATGGGTCAATATAGGGAAGATAATATACTGGGACTAATCCCAGCCTGGATGCTATACAATGAATGAACAATTATTGTAGGCTCAGAATAGGGCCCAAAATAAGGTATTAGAGCGGGAAAGCAATTTTAGCCAATTTTAAAAGGGCACCAAGGCAAATGTTAAAGCTGTATTCAGTTTTAGGGCACCAAGGTAAATGATAGGGGCACCCACCACAAATTGCCTTATAAGTTATTGCCTTTGGGCCCCGAAAAATTAGCCTTGCTCAAGGCGTCTGGCTGTAACCCCCACTTCCATATCCAGTATATCTGTATACAGGGTCGTTATTTTATCTCTTCTTACTCCAGTGCCGTACGAAGCGGGGGGGCAGGGGGGGCACTCGCCCCCCCTGGCTCGAAAAATCGGGACGCTGGCAGGACAAAAATCAAAATATTGGTACGATATTATTTTACGGTCCCGCAAATTTTAGTCAAAATAAGCTAATTTTAGCGGTTTTATATCGATTTTTGGCTGAAAACAGCAAAATTTTTGCGCGCGCATAGCGCGCATTACAAACAAATTGACGGTATATACATCGGGACGGAACATGAATTTCGGGACGGTAAATGTGTTTGCCCCCCTTGGCTTACATGCCTTCGTACGGCCCTGTCTTACTCCCTATGTACCCCTGAATTCAGTTTGTCAGTAGCTGCTCAAGGCGTCTGGCTGTAACCCCCACTTCCATATCCTAGTATATTTGTATACAGGGACATTATTTTATCTCTTCTTACTCCCTATGTACCCCTGAATTCAGTTTGTCAGTAGCTGCTCAAGGCGTCTGGCTGTAACCCCCACTTCCATATCCAGTATATCTGTATACAGGGACAATTGTTCGTTTCACAAGTACGCCAACGATACCCAGATATTATTATCAAGTACGCCTGAAGACTTCGATGTTACCAAGAATTCTGCCAGTGAGTGCATCATGGCAATATCAAATTGGATGGACAGTAATAAGCTTATGCTTAATCCTGATAAGACAGAGATGATGATCATTTGTGCAACTCAACGAATTAACCAGATTGAGAGCAATTCAATGCAGATCCTGAATAATAATATTCCTTTTCAGAATTCTGTCAAGTACTTAGGGGTTCGACCAACCCGCCTTAAAGATAAAAATGTTAAGCGGCAGATGTCACTGATGTGCTGAGACATAGATAAAGACTTGACCAGTCCAGTAAGGCGGGTTGGTTCTATCAGAGCTTATTTATCTGAAAAAGCTACGTCATGTCTAGTTAATTCAATCATCATCTCTCGTCTTGACTTTTGCAATTCCATATTGACAGGTATCACTGCTGATCAGCTAAATCGTCTGCAACGGGTTCAAAACTGTGCCGCACAGGCACATTACCTCAATACCTATCTTCCGTCCTTTGTACGTATCAACCATCTCGTACCCTCAGATCATCAGCTGAAAAACTCCTCAAAACTCCACGGGTAAACTTAAAAACTGCCGGTGAACGTTCGTTCCACTATGCTGCTGCTTCTGTATGGAACTCACTGTCAAATAAACTTCGCAGTATTCCAACACTTCCTGTTTTTAAACGTCATCTAAAAACCCACCTGTTCTGTCTTGCTTTCCCTGAATGTTAGTTTTGTTTTGTTTGGCGCTCTGAGTTCTTCGGAAGATTTTGCGCCCTAAAAGTACCCTTTATTATTATTATTATTATTATTATTTTATCTCTTCTTACTCCCTATGTACCCCCTGAATTCAGTTTGTCAGTAGCAGCTCAAGGCGTCTGGCTGTAACCCCCACTTCCACATCCAGTATATCTGTATAAAGGATGTACTTCACAAAATAATATCGCCCAACCCTAAGTGTTTTGAACTCAGGCCTAAACAAACCACTGTTGGTAGTTCCTAAAAATAAGTGTGAAAAAAATTAAAATCACCTTGGGTTGGTCCAATTTTTGGGATAAATATTTTGTCTAAAATATTTTCTTGGCATCCAATCACAAACAATGCACATATTTCATGATTTGACCAACTTTTAATAATTTTACTTTTTATTCCACCCTCAGACGTACTGGAAGCACTGAACAAATATGGCGGAATTAGCTGACAGCATTCCAGGATGGGCTCCCGCGAAATCAAGCCGATAAACCCCTTTAAAATTGCATCTTTTCTGATCAGATATATAATATTCTAGTAGAAAAATAAGGTGAGAAGTGGAGCTATTCAATAATTTGGCTAAAAAATGACGATTTTCGCCCTTACTTTTACATGTAAAAGAATAGGCA
>JXSR01S015772.1:15970-31137 GCA_000969725.1 Ophiothrix spiculata
ATTACTGCAAATATAAAAACGCACCCTCAATGGAACATTATCTTCTAGATCCTCTAAATTTCCACCAAAGCTCAATGAAGTTTAAGGTTCGTTCATACATTCTGCCTCTTAACTTTAATACTAAATCTTGGTCTGCTGATAATTCAGCTGTTTGTAAATTATGTACCAATGGTATGGAGGATACAAACCATTTCATGTTCAGCACTCGCATAATAACCTGCAAAATGATTCAATTGCACATGGTTTTCCGAAATTCTGGGATTTGTTTTGTTATGATAATGTTAATACTAAAAGTCTTAATGTTGGAAAATGTTTTTGTGATAGATAAAACCATTGGTCTTATTTTTGATAGACATTGTAAAAATTATATTTATTCTGCTTGGAAACACAGATCCCAATCACTATCATCCAACTCATGAGCCCGATCATGAGATCACAGTGAACGTTCAAGTTGTTCTTGTTGTCGTCCGTGCAACGAGTCCAAAAGTATGTGATCGATTTTAACTTAATAGGCCCTATGATTTAAGGTTAGCGGTTGGCTTATGCGTAATAAATCGTTCACACATTCAATGGACTCATATTGCACTTTTGTATCTTGTACTCTGTATAATGATTTGTTTATTCTGTATAATTTTAATTATACAGAATAAACAAATTATTATACAATGTAACTATAATGTATATAATTTGTATTAAATATTTGTTCATGGATGCACCATCGGGTAGATGAGTGCCACTGTTGTAAAAGTGAATTCCAATAAACTATACTATACTATACACTTAAGTAACAAGACATGATTCAATATTTAAATCCACCATTCTCGTGGTGGCACAGTGAGAACATAATCATAATGTGCTGTTTGTCTAGATTTTTCAAGTATAGCTTGAATCCGATTCATAGCTACGAGGATTGTGATTCCCACATACATAAATTTGCGAATTGCTCATTGGAAATCATTGCTGAAAGTGACATATAAAACAGCGTTTGTCTTCTATACCAAAATGCTTCATGCTTATTTTTTATTAAATTTTCGTCGATATGATCCAAACACAACACTGAAACGAAAAAGTCGTAAAAATTGAATAACTAGGTCTAGGTCTAATTACACGTTGGAGAGTATTACATATTAATCACTAGGGTTTCAACGCAAGATGTGAGAGAATGGGTAGGAACATCATGCATCTGGAAACATGCTCAAAGAGTTCCTTCTATGCTAAACCAACGCAAGTGCTTGCGGAAAATCTACCTTGGGAATTTTTGTATTCAAATGTAATTCTAGGTTACAGCAATTGAAATTGCATTATTTACGTAAGTTGATTTTAAATTGCACCGTGGTGGTAAATTGTTTGTTGTGTTTGAAACCAGCGCTTGTCTTTTGCGGGGTCAATAAAGGATTGTTAGAGTAGAGGATTGTTTGGGTGCAATGACTTCAATATTCATTCACTCTATCAGCGAATGACTACATTATTCCAGAAATTAATGTTGTCAAATAAAACCCCTCACGATCATCATCTGATTGTAAGCCCCGTTTTTGCTAGTAGTGGCACCCTCTAATGCTAGCCACAACATCTACATTGATTGGCAAACAGTTGAAATCGTGGAATCATTTACTAACGACAGAAAGACAAGAATTGCTATAGCAAAAAAAAGAAAAGATCGTTGACTCGAGTATTCTTTGCAATAATAAAAACACCTCTACTCACCGGAAAATGGTTTGGACCCTGGTTTGGAATGCGATACTGCATGTATTTTGACACCGATGTTAGTCGTATCATAGCGACAAAATGTGGGTGTGGAGAAAAATTCAGTCGACGGAGGCAGCTAAGGAGGTGCGCAAATAATATGGCCAGTCTGGTAAAGGTAAAGGTAAAGTCGAAACCGAAGCTTGTTTGCTAACGGCCGTGGCACAGCGAAATTTGCCTATTAGCGATGTACCAAAATACTCTCATGCTTACTGGAGCAAACAACAATCACAATCAACAGCTTGAGCTCACTCCGAATATTATTGCCTTGACATCGTGTCCCTGTATAGCGCTGGGCAAGTCGCCCGGGGGGAGGGCAGCCCCACTCTGGAGGTGACGCATATATAAGGCTCAAAAGACCCCCTTTTAAGCTTCGGTGACACCGTAGACCCCTTATTTTTTTATATTTGCATGTGCTCTCACCCAAAGACCCCATAAATCTTTATATTTTTCCCTCACCGAATGCCAAATTTCACTCATTCCAAAATTCGTGCTCTTACCCAATGACCCATCATTTTGAGACCAATAGGACCTCAATTTTTTGTATTTTTCTCTCACCGAATGCCAAAAATCATGCTCTCACCCAATTATGACCCCTCATTGTTTGAGCATGTGCTCTTACCGAATGCCCCAGCCTGTCAGAGCGTGGGCCTTACACCTGCATCCATTTCAAATATGACTGCCCCGCTCCACGAACAATGTTTTCACGGATCTGATTTATTACAATAAGTTTATATCGTAATCATCTGGTAATTACCTACACACCACAAACACATTCTAGGCAAATAGCCAGAGGATGATTTAAGACTTTCCCACAATACATAGTAACAGCTCAGTGGGCATGAATGAACTAATTGGATGTTCAGCGGAAAAAATCCACACTAAATTTAACTGCATTATGGGTGTACTGTAATGCTGTTCAGTTACTTGAAATTCCGAAAAAAGACGATAAAAGTCCCGTTATTATCGAGCAAAGTTGGCAAAAAAGGGGCAAAGTTGGCACTTTTCATAGCTCCAGACGTGTTTGTTGAAGTATAATCCATACTAGAAAACTAGCGAATAATGTCGCAAAACTAGCAAAAAAATAATATTTTAGTTCAAAAACGTGATTTCATTTTTCATAAAAAAATAATATTTCTACAAAATAACATATTTCAAAGAGTCAGAAATCACTCAAATTTCGGTCGATTGTCGCCAACTAAAAATATTTCTGTTTAGTAAACTGTGATCAAGATGTATGTACACATACAAAGTGTTCGTTTTACTCAATGAAACAATCGGAAGGCCATAAACTCATCGGGCGCCGCCGTGAGTGCTCGACAAACTTCGCCAGACCCAGAAATATTGCAATGTTTGTTAACAGATGGTGTGTGGTATATTGACTGCTTGAATATCGCTGTGCGTGGTGCCCATCTCCATTTCCTTAGCGTTTAGGCCATACTCCACTACTGTGTATGTCTGTGGGGGTACGCCACTCCTCCCGCACAAACGAGTCTGATTTACCTTCCCAGTACTTTTTACATACCGGTTCCCATTTCTGTCACCTGGGTGGGGAGGAACAATGTGGACAAAGAATCTTGCTCAAGGCCTCAACACTGCAGTGACCGGGCCGGGGCTTCATTTCATTTCATTTCATATTTATTCAGTCCATCAACATACAACATTAAAAGGCGCTTACGATACATATACACATTATTAAAAGAACAGTAAAATATTTAAAAACAAACAAGAAAAGAGAAAGTACGTTGAAAGACCAAGGATAGCCCAAAAAGCCACAAGAGCTTATTTCCATTGGGGTCCTACACAAGGAACAAAACATGAATGACAAAAAAAGAAGGAAAAAGGAACAGTGCTACCAAAGGAAAACAAAACACAACCTCTCGATTATGAGTCCAATGCTCTAAACACTGCGCCACAGTGCTCCACAGTCTGGTAAAATGCACTTTTAATGTTTGTTGTTCAAAATAGTATTTATTGTATTCAATGGCTGTGTCAAGAATTATGTAAAACATGTTTAAACATTTAATACGATTCATGAAACATAAAAATATAGTTACCCAACGCTTGTCAGATAATAGGTATGTTTGAAAAATCACGCTTCATGCCCAAAGTGTGAAAGTATGTTTGCAGGACAATGCCTTTTGCTGAAGAGCTACACATAGTCATGTCAAGCAAGTGAAAAGGAATCAGTAAAGGGACAGGGCCAAATAATACTTGAAATGAACATATAAATAATCTTGTATTTTGAATATTGAGTAACCCCAAACTTTTGGCCAATACTGTACTAACTACGGCGTCATTTGATTTATTGTTTCAGTAAAAGTTTGTGTCAGTAAAAGTATATTTTACTTGTTAGGTTTCACTCAACTACTTCTCACCTTTTCTGAGGGTATCACTTTTTATCAGAAGTTGGCCAAATTAATAATTTTTCGCTAAAAGGATTCAAATATCATAATTTCAACAGCTTTTTTTTCTTAAGAAGAAAAAAACGGTATTTTAAACCATAGTATTTTCCCCTGTTTATATTTACTACAGGGTATTGTAATGAGATGTAAAGCTGTGATATTGCAAAAAAATACTAAACATATAGCATTATGGCAAAGTGTATTTAAACTCTTTCTGTAATATTGCACTGAGAGGCAAAAGACCTTTTATAACACTTAAATTCAAAACAGGTGGAAGTAAATATGCCTCTGAATGTATCAAATTGCATCTACTTGAAAAGCAATTGCTGACAAGCCCTCATGCCCTATCGCCTTTTTATCAAATGTAGGACAAGTACTGAATAAAAAAGTCATAATAAAAAATTAAGACAGTCGGATCTGCCATGATAGTTAAAACAGGCATAAATAATAGCCTTATTTGGCAACCTTGGTTTATTGGGCCGCATAAAAAAAATGTTTCTCGTCCCCTTCCTCCTCAATTTTTGGTGCCGCACCATTTTTTGTTGTAAAAATGCTAAAACGATGTTACAAATTTAGCTATTAAAGTTGTTCAAATATCAAGACCCGTTTCCTTTTTAAAGCTTTAAGTTTTTGATGATTTTAACTTTGAAACTGTCATCAAACCAACAACGATCCATATCACATAGAGTTAAAAGACTGAATGTGCAGTCAACATCTACAAAGGGTAAACCTGGATCGCCCAGACTCTCCCAAATCTGTAGGAAAAGAACCAGCGCCCATATTTTAAATAAAAAGTACATGGCTTATTTTCTTCTTCCTCAGGTCACGAGCTTATTGGATACCAATCGTACGATACTATTAGTTATCCCCTGTTTGTTCATGCAATACGAGAAAATATTAATGGCTTGGGTTCGTATCACACGAGGCTGAAAGCCGAGTGTGATACGAACCCAAACCATTAATATTGTTCGTATTGCATAAGAACAAACAGGGGATAACGAATTTATCATTCAGTTCACATGAGTAGAAACAAAAAATTAAAAATATTACTTAAGCTAACTTGATGTTTCTGGCACTGAAACTCCTTCGAGTGTATATTTCGGATACTGAAATTGGACTTGTCATCGTCACAATTCATGCAAATATTCAAGAAACGCACGGATTGCTTCCTTATTAGAGCTTTAACTTTGGTATTTATTGGAACAGATTCCTGCTTCTATCCCTGTATTTCTTCATGAGAATACAGTTCAAAACGCCCGGTGTTTCGGGCATACTTGTTTGTTGACAATCGACTCCATTTTCAACTGTACCGTAGTAAATTTCCCATTTCGCTGGAGCACCGGTATTTTGATCAGTCTCTTACACAGACAACATAACAACATGCATAGATCGTATTGCGTAGTTATTTAACGGTGCGCGCAAATAAATTATTGTAACAGAGCTGTGTAATACGAAAATTTTGTATTACCCTTCTGGCAAATTTAACAGAGTATTACGAAAATATTTTTCATGGCTTGAAAATGACAATTGACCAATGACATTACAGTATTTATATCTACTGAATGATAATGATAGTTATTCTTTACATACAAATGTGATTTTTTATTTTCCCACTCGCTAAGCGACCACGGAAACATAGTAAACCTGGATCGCCCAGACTCTCCCAAACCCTTTTTTCCTGTAAGGTTTTTTTTTTCGGTAGGAAAAGAACCAGCGCCCATATTAATCAAACCTTACTAACCCTAGTTGA
The DNA here is from genome assembly GCA_000969725.1 of Ophiothrix spiculata. Lineage (NCBI taxonomy): Eukaryota > Metazoa > Echinodermata > Ophiuroidea > Amphilepidida > Ophiotrichidae > Ophiothrix > Ophiothrix spiculata. Next base: position 21,869 of record JXSR01S015772.1, read on the forward strand.
CAACTGACATATCCTGAAGTTGTCTGACTCTAGGTGCTAACTATTTCGTATTCATGACACCAAACTAGTTTGAAGTTTCAATAGTTGATTCGGTTGACTTTGTTGGCATTGAAAGTAAAGTTTATATCAAAGTTATTTTGGTAACAGAACATTTTTATAATGCTTAGTATGAAGTATAATAACAAAATGTAAGTAGGTTGATGTATATAGTTATTGCATCACAACTAGATCATGTTGAAATGCCAAACGGTGCATTCCAGAATACGTCAGGATATTAAACGAATTTATGACAGTTCATAATTCTGATTTTCACTTGAATAAACCTCTATTGTACTTGAACACTTTTTATTATATCCATCTATCATTCTAACGATCGCATTATACTATAAAATCTGTACAATGTGGAATACGGCGATGTCTCAATGATATTTGCTTATTTTCCCCTTTTCTTAATCATTTTAATATCTCATAAGGCAACTGTCATGACTATACCATTCGAAGACTGTCACGACGCATTTCAATATATGTTTTCATTTTTTCTTGTCATTTGAAATAACTTTTCGATATTAGTATGACGATGACTGAAAAGAATCCGTATCCCCAAGCGTGAGAAAATAAACTTGTCACCGTTCGTACGTAATGAGTGGATGCTTATACTATGTCTTACGCGATAAATGTTCACACACACATACACACACAAAATATTGTTTTCGAAATTCATTTTAATTCGATGACCGCTTTTTATGTTAGGAATTTTATTATTATGTGAAAGCACAATATAAATGAAAAAATAAGAAAATTCTATGGCAATTCTTTCTCATATAAACCACTGGCTGTGTCACCATAAGACTCATTAATACAGAATGTCACAGGTGGTGTTTGTTGGAAAAATGTTATACAATGTAGCTGATTGTATGATAAAATGAATACAAATATAACATTTTAGAATATTGTGCTCTATTTTAAAGAATGGGAGGGGTGTAATGTTAAAATTTGTAAGAAACTAAATTATGTTGTTGTTACTTTTTATCATTGTGTTCATAAAAATCTAAATAGGATGATGTATACAAATTTAGTATAACAACTTAAATCGCAACTAGACAGAGTGCTGAAAATGACAGATTGTATCTGTCGTTTTTTCTCGGATAAAATTGATCGCCTTAGAAGTCAACTTGATTCCCGTTAATGCGATCCTCCAAAATCTGCGGCGTATAACGGCCCTGTCTTTGACAATTGTATCCCAGTCTCGGAGGTTGAGATATCAGACTTGATAAAAAGTATGCCAACCAAATCCTGCATTCTGGATCCAATGCCGACTAATTTTGTCAAACAGTGTGCTGTTGATCTGATTCCTGTTATAACTAAGCTCATCAACGCATCTCTTGTTTCTGGTATAGTTCCGAGCCAATTTAAACAGGCTCTTGTTATCCCCATCCTCAAAAAGTCTGGCCTGGATGCTGGTTGCTTGAAGAATTTCAGACCTGTGTCTAACCTGCCCTTTATTTCCAAAGTGATGGAGAGGGTTGTTCTGAGGAAGCTGCAAGATCATCTCAATGATAATAACCTTATTGAGTCTAAACAATCTGCGTATCGTAAAGGTCATAGTGTTGAGACCGCAGTGCTGAGTGTCCTAGATAGTCTCTTGATCAATGCAGATAAAAGATTGGTATCTCTTGTCGCCCTCTTGGACCTCAGCGCTGCGTTCGATACGCTTGACCATACTATACTTCTTCAGCGGCTTGAGACAACATTCGGCGTCAAGGGAACTGTTTTAAGTTGGTTTGCATCGTACTTATCTGAGCGTTTTCAGTCATTTATTGTAAATGGACCTGTCTCGGATCCATCGCCCTTGAAGTACGGAGTCCCCCAAGGCTCTGTTCTCGGGCTCGTGTTATTTTCGCTTTATTCACAGCCGCTCTCTGACGTCATAAAACAATACCATTTGTGACTTTCATAAGTATGTCGATGACACCGAATTGTCTCATAGCAGCTATTTTCAAGACTTCACTTCAACCGAGATTGCTATTCAAAACTGTATCACTGCCGTCTTAGCCTGGATGGAGAGTAATAGGCTTATGCTAAACGTTGTCAAGACAGAACTGTTAACAGTTGGTACAACATCTCGTGTTTCTCAAGTTCAATGTAATACCATCAACATTTTGGACTCTGAGATTGCCATCAGTTACAGTAGCTCCGTTAAATATCTCGGAGTGAGACTAGATAGTAGTCTATCTATGTCTGATCGTGTAAGTGACATTTGACGCGCATCGTTCTTGTCACTTAGACGTACTGGTTGCATTCGTCATTTCCTCTCTGAAAAAGCTACGTCCTGTCTTGTCAACTCTCTTGTCACATCACGTCTCGACTTTTGCAATTCCGCTCTCTATGGTATCTCAAATGAACAATTAGACCGGCTTCAAAGAATTCAAAACCACGCTGCTCGCCTCATTTCTAAGAATAAAAAGCATGATCATATAACTCCCACCCTGTATGAGCTTCACTGGCTGCCAGTCAAATACCGTGTCATATTTAAGCTCGCTGTTCTTGCATTTCGTTACTTTGAATCCACTCTTCCATCGTACTTGTCGTCGTCCTTGTGTTCGTACAAACCATCACGCTCGCTGCGCTTGTCCTCCGAAAATGTACTTGTTGTTCCACGTGTAAGTTTGAAGGCAGCCGGTGTACGCTCTTTCACGTTTGCAGCTCCGACTGTTTGGAACTCTCTTCCGAGCAGTCTCCGCAACTACTCCAACTTGTTCCAGTTCAAACGTGAGCTGAAAACATACCTTTTTCGGCAAGCATTTTCCAGATTCATAAGTTTGTTTTTTCTGTTTTTGTTTTAGCGCTTAGAGTTTTTTGTAGATTTTGCGCTATATAAATGCGATTTATTATTATTATTATTATTGTTGTGTCAAAAACCATGAAAATATTAAACCTTGTTTATGCCATATTTTGATAATCCAGATTTTCAGTTGAATAATATACATACTTGAACCCTTTTTACTTCTTGTGGGGTGTGAATACACTACATTATTTTGTATAAATATTTCGCCTTACGCCAATCTCCATCACCATGCATGTAATTTATCTAGGGTAGAAGCTTATTGTTAGATATTGTTGTTACATATTTATAATTCAGCCCTGCTTGATTTTGTAAAGATTAAGTTGACCATGGTACAATTAAGACTTTCAAAGCGATATTTGCAGTGTGCCGTTTTCCATCATAGGTTTTTTTTTATATGTACATTTAATAATTACTGGGCCTGCCTTTAAAATAGTTCGCCATAGTATAAAGTGTAAGACTATTTATAAAATATTAAGAACAAACTCCAGAGCTATTCTGTTATCCAGGGTCTCACCTACAAAGTTAACATATTAACTCCTCAAGCTATCGATATACTGTTACCATAAACCACTTCCATAAGGCACAATCGCCATCGGGTTTGTAGCAATTACGTTAGTGATTTTTCGAGGATGGTTGGAAGGAAAAGTGGAAAATGTGCTCTCTCTGAACCTTACAATTCTTCTATGTCCTAAGTGCACTTGTATGGCTTCTCATATAATGTGAAATCAAATTACACTTTATCTTCCGGTTTCCGGTTCATTATTTGAGTATTAAATAATTATTGTTATTGTCTTGTCAAAGTTTAGAATCCGTTTGGAATGAAAAGTAGACTTCTTTTGTAAAGAAGCTGCTTAAGAAACGAAAGACAAGTTTTACGTTCGGTTTTGATTCCTTAAGGGATTGCCCATGAAAAAAGTCTGCAGTACCTAGTGAAAAGTACAAAGACATTTTAAATTTTAGAAATCAACTTGAAGTGTGTTTAGTCAAAAATGCTTTGCTCAAAGTATCGAAATAGTATTACTTCCTATTAAACTCCTTTGGTACGGTTTCTTTAAATTATCACTCTAGGACAAATAAAGGACATGTTTCTCTTTTTTTTTTGAGTTTTTTATTGCAAATAGAGCTCATATTCAATTATATTGGATTGAATTTGACCTGATATAAAGTTCAATCCCAGCAACAGTGTCATGGAATTTATTGATAAATAACTTCGGAACCGAATGTCCGTTTGATCTAAACGAATTGGTCGGTCAAAATAAGGTAGACCCCCTTAAGATGTTCGAAGAGATCCTATTTATAGCGTATTGTTCTCACCTTCATATTCTTTAAATAATTTAATCAAAAACGACAAATTGCTTTCTTTTAATATTAAGGAACTCTTCGCTGATAATAACCTTGATCACTAAACAATAACTGGAGTCGCCCTTAATAGTTCGCCCTAGTAAGTGTAAGACTATAGTATTCAAAGCAATCTACAAAGCTATTTGGTTTATCCAGTGTCTCACATACTAAGAAAACACATTTACTCCTCCAGCTACCGATATACTGTTACCTTCAACCACTTCCATGAGGATGGGTGGAAGGAAATTGGATAATGTGCTCTTTCTGAATCTTTTTCTTCTATGTCTTAAAGTGCACTTGTGTGACTTATGCTTTGTGAAACTAAATTACACTTTACCTTTCGGTTTATCATAATAGTTCTTAATACTGTTCTTATCTCGTCAAAGTTTAGGATCCATTTTGTAAAGAGGCTGCTAAGAAACTAAAGACAAAGACAAAGACAAATTGTACATATATTTACGTTCGCTTATTATTCCTCAACCCTCGTCTTCCTAACAGATGATGGCCGATTGCATCAAAACGCAAAAATAAGCGACCCTGAGCATTTTGGTAATTGTTTTTAATCCTTTTGCGGTCATTTTGATGAAAAAGAAATCGAGTGTACCACCTGAGATGGGTTTATGGTAGGCCGTCAAAGTCCGAGGGTATGGAGGGGGGGGGAAGTATAGAACATTATTGTACGCTAAGAAACCATCTCAAAATATTAAATGATATGGACTTGGAACTTACAGGACATGTTAGAATTGGCGATTCCTTCATTAATTAGCGTTTTCATGATTTTCCTCCTATCAAAGAAAAGAGGAGACCCTAGCCTATACTATAGTACCAAACATTATAACTTTTGGGTCCCAATTTTAAAATCACAGGGTTTAGTGGATGTGGAATGAGTGATGATAAGTAAGCTTGCAAGCATTTCTAAGGTTTTTTTTAATGTATATATTTTTTGCTATTATGTTTATATTTTTAAGTCAAAATTGTAAGTCAGCTGCTTTTTGCTACAATGACCCTTGTTAATAAACCTTTAATTACATGAAATGGTATAAAGTTCAATCTGAGCAACAGTGTCATGGAATTTATGGTTACCGGTAACTGTAAATTCAGGGATATACACTATTGTCTCTAATTACAACATTTCTTTGTTTTGGGAAAAATAATCACAGTAGTATAGTGAGCAAGACAAAATGCCGTAAGCATTTTGTGAAGAAAGCAAAGCCCCTTTCTGGACATCTAGGCTCTAAGAAGTATAAAAAGCGATGTTGCAAAAATTCCAGACGCGTAGGAGGCCGTTTTAAGCCTGTTTACAAAATATACCATATTTATTAGTCATAAAGTGATATACCAAAGGGAACACCGTATTAAAAATAATATTTGCTTGTCAAAGCATTCCTAATTTGTCCAAAGTACACGGAAATGTACCATGTTCACATATTGTCATGTGTTAGGGGCGCTTTTATACCATTTTATAAAATCAATGCCATAAAAAATCATACAATAAATAACAGTAGCATCTCGAAAAAATCACGCGTTGCTTATTAAATGATATATGTGTCCCGCCGCGGCAAAAGGGTGCAGTTGTCGGCTCCTACATATTGCTCATTGTTGCATATCTGATGCATACAAATAGCATACATCAGATATGCTACAAGGAGCAACATGTACGAGCCGACAACTGCACCATTTTTGCCGCGGCGGTCCACATATGTAACTAATGGTGGAACTAACATCTTGATAGCATATTGTTTAGTACTTGTTGTTTTCTGGGTGTCTTTTTAATTATGTTTTGTTCTCTTTTTATATATTGTATCTATATATTGTTCTTCCTGTATATTACAGACTTGACATTATATATGGAATATATTCTTTCTGTTGGTTTCCATCTTGAATAATCCGCCATATCTCGGTATATGAAAACTCCAGGAATGTGTATTTCTTAATATTTGTAGATATACATATAAACTTTGAACTAAGACCCTTTTTGTATATACCTAGGTGACACAGAGAAAATGAGGAACTTGAAAGTACAACAACCTCTAAAATGTGGGTTCAAACTCGTGCACCATATTACGGAATTACTGAAATTAAATTTGTCGTAGTTTCTTTAATACTTTACCTAGACGCTTGAAATTTTACAAGGTTATTTTACATATTGTTGGTTACAAATTATGACCAAACACTGTTTGCTATGTCATCCATGAAGCATACGGCGCATAGACTCTACATGCGGACATTCCAATAGTAATTGGAGAATTCGGACAGATGTATCAGCTGAAGTATCAAGCCCAGCCTAAAGATACTAGTGTACATGGTTGTTTGATGTAACTTGTTGTTCATCAATGTGTTACTTCAGCCGATAAGTCCTCAACATAGATCATATCTGAAGATCTTACCAAACATGGCTACTGACACCATGATCTTTCATAAAACAAGCTCGTATTAAGAGCATTTGTAAACTCTCACTTTATTCAAAGTGGCGATCATGCTAGGAAACCCCTGGAGAAAATATCTAGACCAAACACCTTTCCAAGCGACGCTCTGACTGAGCTACAGATCAATTTCCATTTTAAGTCCCATCAATGAGATACCATTGTCTTCAGAGCTTAGATTAAATTTGAAATATACTGCCAATATGGACGTATCATGGCCGCAGATGTACAGAGAAGGATTGTACTGAAGCGTGCATTCTATCAGCAATGTATCCAGAAGAAGGTAACATTTTCTTCTGGATGCTTAACATACAGTTGGAAAATCGGTCCTGATCACCTTGGAAGGCGGCTTCAATCAGCCACAGTAAAGATGCATTCTAGAAGCATTTATAATGTCATTGGTTAGAGGCTTCTTCGGAAGCAATTTTGTGCTCCACTATGACAACTTTCACCTCCGTCGTGCTTGACCAATCTGGACTTTCCTGGAAGATCAGGGTGTTGAGTTCTTTCCTTGTCCGGCAAGATCTTCAGATATTTATCTTTATGAGAACATTTGGGTTGAGAAACACGTTGGATTAACAGCATGCTATATTGATCCTCATTGAAACATGCCATGGAGAGTCATGGCGTTGTACGCTTCCCATTCAGAACAGAGGAAATATCTATTGATCAGAAAGTATCACTTATATTGTGTTAATCAACTCTGTAGAGTTTCACATCTCTTGGTAACGTATGAAAGAAAAATATGGCAAATTCATTTTCCGAGATATTTGTACCTTCAAGTTTCCCATTGTCTCTGTGTCACTTCAGTGAGATTTAAAGTACCCTTGGTTTGAAGTTTATAAGTAAAGTTACAAACATGAGAAATCACAAGTCTCCAAAATTGGTAAATACAGAGATATGGCGGGTTGTTCAAGATGGAAACCAACAAAACAAAATATATTCCATATTTAATGTCAAGTCTGTATATTACTTTCTCTACTCAATATCAATATGACTTACTCTGAGTTTTTTCTCGGGTTTAAAAATAATATCTATCAATATTTCTTTTTTGCTTAATCCATTTAGACAGTAATTAATAGTCAAAGATGTCATTGACTTTAGCATTTCATGTGTTTATTTCAGTGGCAGGTGCCTGACAAGGGATTACGTCTTTCATACGGCTGAAACTTCGGATTATCACCTGTTCATACATGTTTGTGATTACAGGGTGTATCAATAAAATTAGAATTTGAACAAGAAAAATAAATCGAAAGTCATTTCTCCGACAAAGTGTGTCTTCGCTATTTCTAAAAGCAATTCATGGACAATATCATTTCACCAAATTCACTACTCAATGAGCAGCGAATGCCTGGCAAAACATGAGCATTGGTATTTGAACATGAGGGGTCTACTTTCATTTTTACTCAAGTTATTCATAAGGGGCTTCACAGAATTTTGAGAAAACAGCATTTCTTGAAAAAGTATTGAACTTTTTCTGCAATTTTATGGATTTTGTCTGGTTAAAATAAAATAATACTATTCAAAATAATAGATTTGATTGGTAGATACCGCGAAATTTCATGACAATATAGAAATAATATTGTTCTTTATTGTGCTTTAATCTTCTATATATGTTTAAAAATGCGCTGAAGTAGAAAAATGATATAAATATAAGATTTTAGCTCCTTGTAGCATATCTGATGTTTGCTAGTTGTACACTCTGTTATCAAAATGTATTGCAACATAGAGTAAATCCTGGTGTTTGCGAGTATAACTCGTCCATGGTTAATATTTGATTTCTCATTTATCCGAGCAATGTTACAAATGTGTGTTGTTCAATGCATTAACCTTCGTCTTCCTGAGCTTTTCTTTTGTAACACGTCTTCTTGAGGGGGCGGGGGGTTTAATTTTGAAATTGGTACCCCTAAAGTTATATTGTTTGGTACTACAGTATAGGATAGGCCCTATTATAGGGTCTTCTCTTTCCATTGATACAAAGATCATGAAAATCAGCCAAGGCGTTACGTAGTTATAATGTCACAAAGTATATATTTCCGGACCGAAAAAAATCGGCTTTTGGCAGAATGGCCACTTTTTCCAAAAAATCGATATAAAAGCTCTACGTTTTTTGCTAATAAATGAAGGAATCAACATGGTCTGTAAGTTTCAAGTCCACACAAGTCTTAACAGTGAGACATTATTCAGAAGACCAAGATATTAACTTTATGGTAATGAGTCACTCACAGCTTTACAACAACCAATCACAAGCCCTAGTTGAAAAGTTAACCAAGCAGAACATTGTTAATAAGAAAATTGGACCCTTAACCAAGCAAATATTTAGGATACCGGAATCAATATCTCTATCAGCTACACTGAACGCGCATAAAGAATGGGTCAGTCGTACACGTTAGCTATGAATAATCAATATTGGCCTTGCTAACATCTGTATGTATTTCTTGTGAATAAATGTTGTTTTGCCAATACATTACACGTTACTTGCCTTAAACTTTTGTACCGTTGATTTTGACATTTCAACGGTAATAAATCATCCAATATTTAGTCCACAACAAACTAAATTACCATTTTTCATGCCTTGAAGGACAGGAATATGCCTTGAGGGTATCATTGTGTCCTTCACAACCCTCAAAGTAGACCACATAGTAGTGGGTGGGCTAAAT
>JXSR01S015773.1:8492-19091 GCA_000969725.1 Ophiothrix spiculata
AATACTTAAAGTAATGTTTGATCCATTAAAAACATACTACCATAGAATGGTTACAAAGCACGTTAGGGGCGCACCATTAGATATCCAAGGGGGGAGCAGGGAGTTGGGTTCGCGGTGGAATTTTTTTTTGCGTCTCGTTCTTCTGCCTATGGAGGTGATTTTTTTTCTAAAACCTTCCTGCTCCCCCCTGGAAATCTATTGGTGCGCCCCTTATTGCCTCTGCGTACTGAATTCTATGTCATTACCTATAGATATACGTGTAGAATGCATTTTCCCTTGTTTCCAAGTTGTAAAGACTGTGAGCCATTCCGTAGATAAATACATTATTTGATAACAATTGAAAATAAGTTTATTATGATTATTTATTATTATGCTCTCATCTGTTCACATATTACTGATGTACCCACAAGGAAAATTGCCCCGTATATTTCTAAACACATGATTCATATTTCTTTCAAAATCACATTTTTAATCAGTTTTGAAGTCAGCTTGTAACTAGGTAACGTGAAAACAATACAGACCTGCTATGACTCTTAAATGGAAAGCATAGACTCTGGAATTTTTTATCTACTGAGAGGAAATTGTATTGTGTTTAGTGGGGATGTACTTGTAACAGTTAATTTCCTTATTATACTGGTCATTTCACTCCACAACTATATATGATCTTGTTTGAGCTATTTTTAATCATGATTTCAAAGTGATTCAATGTTGAATCAAATTTAATAAGGGCTGGCCCAAGGGGGTTGGTAAATGGGTGAAACACCCTAAGACAAGGGTTGAGTAATTGGGTCAAGGTTAGAGTCAGGTTTGCAGCAGCAAAAAAAAAAAAGACAAATTCAGTAGAGACGGGTTGGAACCATGTCCTGTTAAACTAAGTACAAAATTCTAAAGAGAAGATGAGCAAGGCACCTTGATGATGTGAGGATGGTCAGATTCAAGCAGGGTACGTTATACTGACTGTATCAAAATTCTTTGTACCCATGTGTATTACATTTTTGAAATTTCAACGTATATCTCAGTTTTTTTGTCTGAAAGTTTGAAGTCAATTTCCAAGAGCTATTGACATTTAATGGATGGTCGATGCAATTACAGTTTTATACAAATACTACACACATTACCTTTGTCTACTGATGCTAATTTCTGTCACATGGTGTCCATAAAGGTGGAACCATTTGGCACCATATAGCCAAGCTATAGATGAAGGTGAAGGTGAATGTGAAGGTGAAGGTGAAGATGAAGATGAAGATGAAGGTGAAGATGAAGGTGTAGATGAATGTTAAGATGTAGATGAAGATGAAGATGAAAGTGAAGGTGAAGGTGAAGATAAAGATGAAGGTGAAGGTGAAGGTTAAGGTGCAGATGAAGGTGAAGGTGAAGGTGAAGGTGAAGATGAAGATGAGGATGAAGATGAAGGTGAAGATGAAGGTGAAGGTGCAGATGAAGGTGAAGGTGAAGGTGAAGATGAAGGTGAAGGTGAAGATGAAGGTGAAGGTGAAGGTGAAGATGAAGGTGGAGATGAAGGTGAAGGTGAAGGTGAAGGTGAAGGTGAAGATGAAGGTGAAGGTGAAGATGAAGGTGCAGGTGAAGGTGAAGAGGAAAGTGAATGAAGGTGAAGGTGAATGTGAAGAATGAAGATGAAAGTGAAGGTGAAAGAAGGTGAAGGTGAAGGTGAAGGTGAAGATGAAGGTGAATGAAGGTGAAGGTGAAGATAAAGGTGAAGGTGAAGGTGAAGATGAAGGCGAAGACGAAGGTGAAGGTGAAGGTGAAGATGAAGATGAAGGTGAAGGTGAATGAAGGTAACTGTGAAGATGAAGGTGAATGTGAAGATGAAAGTGAAGGTGAAGGTGAGGGTGAAGATGAAGATTAAGACGAAGACGAGGTCCAGAGACGAAGTCAAGATCAAACCAAAATGGATAAATCTTCGTAGACGAAGTTGAAATTGAAGATGAAACTGTAAGATAAAAAGGTTCACATCTTCATCATGTAGAGTGGGATTAAGATTGTTGTAAGATTATTGGTAAGATCATGATGAAATCCTATTCAAAATTTTAGTTAAAACATCACGAAGACACAAAGGTGGTGTATTGAGATAAACAAGAGCGAAGACGAACTTGAGACGGAGACGGATATGAAAGCGAATACGAAGATGAAGCATAGATGAAGCTAAAGATGTAGACAACGAAGATGAATGCAAATGTGACGGTATAGGGTATTGGACGTGGGACATGTGAAGCAATATTGTCGAATGCAAAGAAAGAAGGAAAAGATGTTTAGAGATGATGTCGGGGCTCCTGGTATGATCCGGTGTTTTGAAATTGAGAGAATAGAAGATCAATGTGTGAAGTCAAGGTACCATTGCATAATGACTTGTGTTTAAAATTTGCCGATAGCGCATTTTTATAATAAAGGAAGAATGGCACGCGACATTGAGTATGAGGTGAAAGATGAAGATGAAGGTTTATCATGTTATGTATAGGTTAAGATTAAGGTTAAGTTGTGTAATAATTTGGGAACACATTAATGATATCTAGAAATGAAAGTGAGACACACCTCTACTAGCACTTGCTGTTTTCTACACACTATAGTAGGATACGGTTTGTTGAAGGTTAACGATATGTTGCGAAATCTTTGATGTTTGGTTTGGGGGGTGTGTGTGTGTGTGTTTTATAAAGCTTCCTGAAAATGGCGGCAAATATGCAAGAAAGTCAATATTTTTCATCAACCTGTCAGTGTGATTTCACTCCTTTTAAATATTACAATCACTACAAGTCACCATCTTGGAAGCTTCTCTGACAAGACAAGTTGAGTCTTGGCTAATATTACAATTAATTTTCAAAACCAATAATTTTAAATTAGTGAATCACAATGGATTATGTCAATGTCCGAAGAACATGACTTTGATGGATCGTATGTAAATATAAATTTGAATAATTAAACTCGCGTCTTTTCAATTAATTCATTAATAAATCAAAACAGACATTATAATGTGTCATCATGTTTGTGGTCAGTTGACACATGTCATTTTGTAGTGGACATAAGAAGTGGACATTGACATTGACATTGAAGCTTACTCACCATATGGATCACCAGAATTATGTTTGATGTGGATTAATTGGTTAATTTTTCATTAAAATGAACAAAGCATTTTCAGTATTTTTGTATACGTGAAATAATCCTACCCATGATATTTTCTCAGGATGTTTTTATTAGATCATCAGATTTCTTTTTAGGATTATATTTGGAAACACTTATTGTTTTAGACAGATGATGATAAAGTTTATATGGGAAATGTGCGTTATCAAACATGTTAAAAAGAAAAAGAAAAGAAAAAATTGTGCTTTACCTATTTCATTTCTTGTGAATAGAAACAAAATTGTAAAAAGTGTGTTCATTAGATTTCTGCAAGAAATTAATTAGTTCGGGGTTGGCAAAATCTCAGAGCTATACGAGGGGCATGCACTGGAAAATTAAAATGTCTTAACATATTTATTAGAAGAACCAGATAGTTCACAGTGTCAACCTCCGATCTAGGGAAATTTGAAAGTGTTAACGTCATGAAAAGAGAAATAATTATTTTGATGAAATATTAATGATGATTTTGTCGTGATCGTTAACTGTTTTATTTTAATTTTTTCCATAAAGATAGGAGTGCTGTCAGCGACTATCAGTCAGCGACTGTACAAAAGTGTTGACTCTGTTTAGAGTTCTAACATCATTATTGTTTTAGCCGAAGTCAGTGCAATTCCTCCTTAATTACTTTCTTTCAGGAGACACGTAGGATGTTATACGCATGCATTTTGGCCACAAAGTTTTTATTCATTTTTTAAGACAAGGGTTCAAATGTATGGTATATGTTCAAAGAATCAACTGCGTTATGAGGGTTAAATATGTTATCTTTCCCCTCCTCTTCTTCCGCTAAAGCGCCAGATAGACTTCTTCTTTCTCTTCTTCTTCTTCTTCTTCTTCTTCTACTTCTTCTTCTTTTTCTTCTTCTTCTTCATCTTCTTCTATAATACATGTACTTCTCTTTTTAAACATTTGATAAGCAGTTTATCTTCAAAGATTACCAATGACAGCAATAGCAAGCAGTCGAAAATCAAAGAAGGGACCCAAAAAAGATACATTTTCTATTTTGCTTAATGCAATATTCTACTTACTTACGTATTCTTTGTTTAATTGTTTACACCTTTTCAAAAAGCATATACGTCAACCGTGCAGCCCTCGAAGCGTTCTAAACGCTGTTTCTCGATTACTTTATTTTTCTAATTAATTAGCATATCAGATCAAACCTCCAATCAGATAACAAATATGTTTTGTTTTCGGAAACGTAATTAAAACAACGGATAATGAAGCTTAGGCAAATAAAACCTTTTGAAAATTGGTCTTTGTCATGTACGACTTCATTTGAAATCAATCTTTTGTAAGTTTATATGTTTCATTTTTTCTGTGCTTGAACGCAAATTATACATAGCGGTCTCCGGATACATTTTATATTTTGACTTGCAAGTACAGGTGCGCAACTCCTAATGTACATGACAAAGTTCAGCTTAGGGCTGGGGTTTTCACTAAAAAGTATGGTTTAGTGTCTTTGTGAGGGAAAACGATATTGCAGTGCTTATATTATTCAAAATTCTTCCATTGCATAAATTCAATGTGCTTTTGAACAAGAAGAATATTCAACAAAATGCGTTATACGGCTACATTTTCTGGCATCCATAACTGCTCATCCTATTAGATGTCGTGCTTTGTCTCCAAGGTAACCAACTTCTCATAATGAGCAGCTCGTCTCCTCTTACCACATACTTGCCCTGTATATTTGCTTTCAAATTAACACAACCTTTCTCCACTAATTCCTTTTGGGACGGGATCTAAGACACGAATTGTATATGTTTAACTTGTTTTCCAATTAATTTGCATTAGATACACAACTGCCATTTCTTAAAAACATTGTTTGATAAAAAGTCAGAGTTAAATCCCTACGCGCTTTGTTGTCCTTTACTATATATTGGGTGAGTATTTTCTCTACCATCCCGTCCTTGGTCATCTCTTTAGAATGGCCTCCAGATTAAGACGAATTTATTCTGTAAAATTGAACTTGAATCGGACACTGACTCCAGGGACTTTAAGCATTGCATCACGGACTATAAGCCCAGCTCAAAGCATCAATGAATACTTTGCCCAACGCGATCCAAATTGACGCTGGAGAGACCCGATGGTCACTCAATAAGCGTAGCGGTCATTGCCTTAAATGTTAGCCTAAGTCTTATGACTATGTTTACAGGGATTCAAAGCCAAGGTCATTGGCAATGTTGAGCGAACGGACAAAGGATTTTTATAAGCTTACTTGAGGTACACATCGAGATGGATACATCACCAAAACTTCGTAACAGCAAGAATGGTTTGACAGATATATAATAGTTTACACCCAGTTGGTGAACAATGGTGAAGGTTCGGCTATAACATTACTGACTTCGCATTGACTGCAGTCATAGCCGTTCTTCCTCACTCCATATCCACCTCTAATATGTAAAACATAAGCAAACTGGAACAGATTCAAAAACAAATCTACTTTTTCTGTCATAACTTTTAATCAATGACTGTGTTTTTGAAAGCTTCTTTATTGAAAGGTTATGTAACTCATATAAAAAAGATAAAGGGGATAGTCAGTATTTACACAGGTCGGAGTTCCCACCTAGTTCAAAATTGGGCTAGACTCCAGCTCATCATTTCAGATTTTTTAGATCATTGGGAATTGAAACGTTATTAAGGCTGCCAGGTTTGATAAATAGCAATGCTGTAATCATAATCAAACCCCGGGGGGGGGTACTCAACTTTGGTTTTGGTAGGGATGTGCGGCCCCGATATCTGAAACCCTAGTCTAGGGAACGGAAGATTGACTCTGAAAAGGGGGTCTAGAGAACTGAAGGGACCAAAAAATGACCCTTCAGAACTAGTTTTTTGGGCAAAATTTGGGCTCTGGAAGCAAAAATTTTCGAAATTTTGCTTGAAATGGGGGTCTTGGAAACCAAATTTCGAAAAATGAGGCTAGGGAACTGAAAATTTTTGAAAATAAGGCTTGCGAACTAAGGGTTGTGCTTGAAATGGGGGTCTAAGGGAGCGGCAGACAGGGCGTGAAAAGGGGGTCTTGAGGGCGGCACATACCCGTATCACCTTTCTAGGTCAGTGCCCCCCCCCGGGAATCAAACGCTTGAATATGAATAAATACGTGGCAATGACATTTCTAACCCATTTTACTTGTACTTTAACCAAACTGTCATCTCACGCCCGAAGGTGTGCCTAGGCTCCAGCAAGGCTATCGGGCGCACGCCCAAAACGGAATCCGCATCAACCAAAGAGACTTTATGCTGAGACTCGATATGGCATTATTAGGATGAAATTACCAATTTTTAACATCCCTTTTGTTTACAGAATTGTCATAATTTATTTAACTTTCAGACAGAAAGTTTCTTTCCAAATTAAGAAAGCTTTTGTAAGTCAAATTTCGGTGGCGTCAGGTGTAACTAACTCTACCTCGACTCTTGTAACCTTGAGCATTGCACGCGACACTTTCAAAACGAATCATTTTACAAACTCTAGAATAATTTGTCTTCAGGTAACTTAATCTTTTCTGAATCAAATTGCAAGACAAACATTTGATTCAGATGTGATTTACTTTCAATATCTTAAGAATTTGTCTGATACGGTCGATTTTGGCAAGACGTATCAAAATCGAGATTAGTAATGGTTGATTCCGTTGTTCTTTTCAATGTCTATTGACATAGCGGATAAATCACATTGTTAGGGTGTTAACAAAGGGTACCAAGTTCGAAAAGTTATTGACCTTCAGAATTACGGCAATTCATACGAGTGAAAATGTACATTTTGTATTGAAAAGCTACTTCGATGCGGACTATAAAGGTATGAAGTGTTTTGTAATGTGTACATGTACTTTGACACACATTTTACAAAAATGGTTGAACAAAATTAAACGTAAAACAGGTCCCTATAAATGTAAACCATTTTTTCTTTTTGTTGTCCACTGTGGATGAAATAACTGTTTCCTGATTTTAAAATTCATGATTTAAGCTAAGGAGAAATGATTAAAATCTGATTTTATAACCTCGTGCATTTATTTCATAAACTTTTGAATATTATAAGGTTGTGTTTACCTAGTCTTTCAAATGCAATAGTTAAGAAAATTAATATTTTGACATAAATTACTATATCCTAATCATTTATGCTACATTTAACAAGCAAACTATTCCATTTCTCAGTCACCAAGATGTGCACAAGATATGACAAGTTTCATCATTTTTAACCCTAGGTAGTGTAAACAAAAGTTAAACACAAAATCGATGGCAAATTATTGTCCGTTTTACTGTAAACATTCGGTAGCTTGGAGATATTTATCTCTGCTTGACCAATTGATTTCAGACAACTAAATATCCAGTGGACAATTGAGTGGAATTTGGACAGGCGTTGTATTGTTCATCATCATCAAAACAGTAGCAAAGTCGTGCTTCCTTCATGGTGATTAATTAATAGACCATTGGCGATGTGAAAGGCGTAATAACAAACCATATTTACAGCGGTATATTGCGATCAATAACATTTCATTTTAAATCAGAAATCTTAATATGATTAATTCAAGAAAACTTACACATTTTTATTACCCAATTTAGTGATAAGGTCGAACCGAAAAATAAAAATGTATGTTGATCACATGAAGATCATAATCTGATAAACTCTGATTTATCCTATAAACGCAAAATGTTTCATTGTTTTGCATCCACTTAAAACCTACTCGAAGGACATTCCGGCACTGGTAAACCGACACTCATGCCCACTGCGAGCTTATAATAAATTACCCGGGTGTATCTCACGCTACGATCCCTACATCCCATGATTATCATCTTCCTTTGTTTTCAGCCTTTTCTTTCTGTTCTAATCTCACACGTCTGGTCATCTTTCCAGTATACTCACCCATCCACCTTTTCTCATCTTCTCTCGGGATCTCCCCATCCTGACCACACCGTCTCTAATCTTAATCATACCCATCTGCGTCTGATAATCGTCTATTGTTCTACCCCAATCTAAAATTGACCCTTCCCGTATATTCTTAATTTCTCTTAAAATAAGATAAACAAGATCAAAGTTGGACCGTGGTGTTGTATTTCTTTTAATTACTACTACTTTGTGACCCTCTTAATTTTCTTTTTCCCATCAGGTATGGATGAAAAAAGACGGGGTATGATTGATGACCCCTTGCTTTAAATGTCCAGTGATGGATGGCCAGTCCATTATGACCTTAACCCCTAGTTTATATAACCCTAACCTTCGGCTACTGGTTTCAGAATGTTTCTCACCAAAATGGACTTTGTGAACAAAGAGATTGTTTTACAGTATTTTACATTGATACATTTTTGTATGTTTCTTATGCCGAAATTAACATGTGAACAAACATATTTTTATCATAAGAATACAAAATTTTCAACTTTTCAACTTTCAATTTTAAAATATAATTTTCTTTCATAACAAGAGTGCGTTTCCCCACAAGAAATCATTGACATAAATATTTTGTAAGTACTGTTATATATAACAGTTATTTTACCTTCAAACAATATTAGAATATATTTTTATCGAATATGTATTGGATTACATGAGTCCCTGACGGTCGCTTTACGTTTCTTGTGAAGGTATAATTTAGATTACTTTACAAGAAAGAGCTACAGGAATATCGGCTAAAAGGAAAAGAAATCTCTGAAAAACCTTCTGGGCAGATGCATTAACAGTTTCTTACACATACTGCGAATGTTATCAACAAAATGGCCGGAAAGAAAAGTACTTGACCATGACTATAATTACAAGATCATGGTTTCACGGTCAATCAAGATAAGAAATACAAATATGTGGCGGCAAATTGCTCACGGATGAGATTTGAATAATGATTATGTTTGACTTTAATCATACAGGTATTTTTCAAACCCTAATCCATTAATCATATGAGAGAAAGTATATGTGACTATAGATGGTGATTTTTAAAACAAATGGACATGTTGTTTCATCTCATCGGGAATGGCTTGAGTGATCACAAAACGAACTTAACGAAGCCCGCGGTAATATCACTTAATTCACATGATGAATATTCATAAGGTATGTTTTTAAATCAACAAAGACAACCTCGCATCCTGTCCGAAGATTGGTCACGAGTATCATTTATAAAGTACATAAAGACAGGGCGGTTTGGACTCCAAAAAGTGGATCTGTAATTTTGCGGGCAAAGTGTTCAATATGTCGCTTATATTTTATTTCCTTTAGAATGAGGGAAACACGCAAGTCCGGAATGTTGGCTGAAGTTACGATAACTGTCAATTATGACGATAGAATTGTCACAAAGGAGGGAAATGTAACGGCATTAATCATGGAATTTATTAGAAATGGCAAATTGTAGATTGTAAATCTCCGGACGGGTCAGCTTGGACCTTTCGGTTTCAGTAGTCTTCAGCATAAATAATAAAGAAATATGCGCAAAAACAAACGTTTGGAATTGTAATTACTTTTGGGTTTTTTTAAATTATTTTATTTTCCTTTCATTCTAGTCTTTATCTTTTTGAGTTGGTCTGCCCTTTTGGAGGGCTAGTATTGTAAGTCACAATTATTTTAGATTGTAAACATCAACATGATCAAAGAATCTATAATTGATACACACAATAATGTAAATATTTTAAATGGCAATCTAAACGAATATCTTTGCCTATAGTTTCCAACAAACGCCAGATTTGATTTTCTCCATCATCAAGCCCTAAACAATAACCATATAGCAAGATAAAATCAGATACATTTATTTCAACAGGTAAACAATATACCTCAAATGACAAAAACACATAAAATAAATCATTTCACCAGCAATTTCACCAACAAAAATATCAAAATCACCCGGAGAATCAATTGCACTGAAGTGTTGAGGACAGAATTTAGTGTTTGATCCAACTAACATGCCTTTTATCTATACCACCGTCACCTCGGATAATACCTTGTTTACATCGTTACCTAAGTTTCACTCATCACCCGTTGCCCGCAGTCACCTAGGTGGGACAGGCCAAATTCTTTGTGCTCGACCCCTTTAACCCTCCCTACCCGCCCTCGTCCCCCACCCAGAACCTAATGGGTCAATGATCGGTCAGAGTTGGTGTGAGTTCATAAGCCTAGGCGAATTTCACATCTGTTGCGTACGAACTGATTGGGATGATTTAGGGAGGGAAAACACATTTCCACACAAGGGAAATTATTGGTAAATTAAAGACATTCTTCAAGTTCAACAACATTTGGTAATAGGTGGGACTTGTTGTTTAAGGTTATTTGAGGTAGGGGATACGGGTGAATACTGCCATACCAAGATCGGGTTTTGACTTGACCCATGATTGGTATGCATTGTCATGTTGTCGGCTCTTCTTCAATGCCACGATTATTATCATCTTATAGTTTATGTAAAATGCTAAAAGAGTTTTTTTGCCTCGATGCGAACATCGAGGCTTATTTGAGACGACTGAAACTAAGTCTTCGTTGGAGATTGTGCTTAGAAAACACACTCAAAATCAC
>JXSR01S015774.1:0-10465 GCA_000969725.1 Ophiothrix spiculata
TATATACCGAATATATAGATTTTTGTCATCTGGTTGTTTAAAAGAACTGAAAATGATTTACGATATATGTTTCTCCTTTCAATGCTGCTGACCGCGCCGTATTGCACAAAATGTATTGAGCGGGCCTAGTGAAATATATGCCCCGGGCCTAGTAAAATTCAAGCCCGCACTTTTAACCAATCAGAGGACAGGAATCTATATATGAGGTATATAAAAGGATATATTATACCAAATTTGCTAATTGAGGGTACGATTAAAGTCTTTTATGTTCTCTTGTAGCTTTTAGCGCGTATAGTTCGTTTAATCAAAATTATTACATTAAAAGGTTTGGCTTTTTATGTAATAATTGCAACACCGTAAGAGAGGTAGGCCTACTTGGTTTAGAGCAATAAAGTGCCAACAACTTACAGAGTGTATTTTTTGTTAGTTTGTTTTGTTTTGTTTTGAGTTATTAGCCGATGCTTAGACTAAGGGGCATGTCAGGGTGTGTGTAAGGTAAAGGTGTGTGAGTGATGTTAAGAAAGACACACACAACTTCTATAAACACGTAAGTAAATAGGGACTTCAGTACTCTAGGTTTAAATATATGTACAATGCTTGCCCAATATTTCATGTACAACTGTTGTCTACTCGTATTAAAGTATGTGGCTCTTTCAAAGCTTTCGTCAAGATACTTAACAATGAATAAAACACTTACCCGTTTTTGAACTTTCTTGTTAGTGAAAATTGTGTACACTCTCCAAGTTTTAGAAAACATAGCTCCTAATGACAAACTAAAACTCAAGGCAAAGACCCATACTCGAATCTGTAATTAGTTAAACAATGTAAATAGGTTAACTTGGTTAAAAAATACAGCAATATAATAGATAAAAAATAGAGTAACTTGGTTAAATCACACAGCAAATTGATTCCCAGACATGAAAATATATAAGCAAAATATAGGGCTCTAAAAACTCCACCCCCATAATTTATGCAAATGTATTCAATTTGCACTACGATGCATTTCTGCTGTATAAACAATTCCCTTTTATAGTTTGTATTTGAAAACAAGATTCCAACTTTAAACAACATGCATTTAAACGTTTCAACAAATTTTAAAAAGTAAAATGTATCAAAAAAAAAAACCTTAAGGGAAAAAATGTGCAATTATATTCAATAATACGTTATTTTTATCTTGTCTGCTTCCTCGATAATATTCATGCATATTACAAGTGCTGATACGAACACTTTAATATCTTTAATGAATTCAAACATAACAGAAAAACATCATCAAAACTCAAAAACAAATGTAAAACAGTGCTATTATAGTATTTTGCCTGCAAAATGACCCCATTATGTCCCCATACGACAATCCACTTCAAATGCTTTGATGGTTTGTTTGAAAGGATTTGGGAAGTAATTGCTCACAAAAATCACGTTGGATATCAACTAATACTACGTTAAAGAAATGAGGTGTCCTCATAAAATGAAATGAAAGTCGCACTTTGTTCCTAGACCTGCGTTGCATTTCCTATAACAGCAACTAAAATATGTGAAGAATTATATATTAAATTAAACTCAACATTAATTTTGCGACTATCGGCTTTTTTGTTGAGCAGATCTCAAACATTCGTATTATCAGTGGCGGCACCACGGGGGCATGGGGGACATTTCCCCCTCCAAATATCCTCCCCTCAGTTTTCCCCCTCCCCCCGAAAAAAAAAATCAGAAGGCACAAATCTCTCTCAATTGCCCCTTTTTATTGATCATTTTGACATAAATATACAAATTTTGCGCGCTTCGCGCGTATTTCATTATTAAATATCACTATTTTAGTTAAAAACAGGCGTTTTTTTAGCCCCAAAAAACAAATGTGTCCGAATTTTTTTGCGCACTGCGCGCGCGTTATTTTTTTTTAATTGTTTGCCTCCCCCCCAAAAAAATAACCCACAAATTGTCTTGCCCCCCACAAATGAGATGCCGGTGTCGCTACTGCGTGTTATACACTCTTTAAAGGTATTTACGATCATTTCATAATAACTATTTTTTTTTCTTTTTTAAAACTCACTTAGTCAAATACCTGCTGGCATGCTATTATGTAAAACAAACAATCCTTCACACATACCAACACTAATGACTTTTTTTAATGCCCAGCTCACTGCTTAGTCCAAGAGAATCTTTTAAGGCACTGTCAATAATTTTGAAAGGATCATATCATATACTGATACTCAATTCTCTTTTTAACATGATTCAACAGTATATGATATGAAGGCTGGTAGTAAATATGAAACCAGGCATGCGACATATAATATGTATAATGAATGGGAAATACAGAATGGGTAACCTGTCAAAATAAAAAGATATGGAAACTTGATGAAGAAGTGAAATGGAATAAATGGAGAGAGACCAATGTTAACTCTGAAAACTCAAAAGTTATCTTTAACCTAGAAGATTTAGCACAAGAATTCAAGACATGTAGACAATCCCTAAATTTCTTTTAACTGTAAACTTTAGAACTTTTTGAACGCACTAGCGTAGCCACAATAAAGAAACAAATCCCAGATGTGAAATATTCATGCGTTAAACGGTTTTATGGCTACAGTCCCTAAAAACGTCTCGCTCGGCTGGTTGTCATGTTTACTGTTAACCCCTGCCATAATCCATGGTCAAATGCAGTGGAAACTATTTATATTTTCATGATTAAAAAATAGTTAGGATTTACATTTTCCTAAGCAGATGGATTCCCTTTACCCTTAAGTTAGAAATTCTCGTATATTTTAAAGTGGGTTTTTTTTTGTTTGTTTTGACCAGAATCAATACAAACACAAAATGAACGCATTATTACAAACATCCATATTGCTTGGAATAAGCGAGTTTTGGAAAAAACAAAAACAAAAAATAATTCTTTTCAATTGCAATTGACTTGACAGCGAACCGTGACCAACTGATGTAGAAAGGACATGACTCTCCAAACTGTGCTATATAAGGTAAACAAATTGTCACTAGTTTTTGTATGGATTAAGCAATTTTTTTTCCAAAATCTAGCATGCCGCAGGTATTTGACTATGTGAGTTTTGAAAAAAAAACTCTTCAGTTTAATTATGAAATGATCGTTGTTCCTTGAGATGTGCTGCGTTATATTTAAAAGGGGAAAACTACACTGTTAGAACGTTGGGCAAATAATTTACCCAACGTTGGTTCAACTATGAACAACCCAACTTCTGGGTAAATAATTACCAACGTTGCGTACAATGTTGGCTAATTACCTAACTGTTGGGTAAAGGTTTTAGCTAATTACCCAAATATTGGGTAAAATTTCACCAACAGTTGGTTAATATTATTTACCCAACAATTGGGTTGTTCATAGTTTAACCAACGCTAAAAAATTGCCCAACAGTATAACAGTGTAGTAAAACAAGTTTTAAAATCAGGCGCAAGATGTTAAATTTGACTGAACTGACATTAAGTCATAGTACATAGACATACCGAGCAGACGTAAGCTTCCTGAGACTGATCTACCAGAAAAGGAACGCCTAAAACGATTGAAAATACGTCTGTACTCGGTGGCCTTTACTCATATATCCAATTAATATGCATATTTGTAGTGTTTAACTTCGTGTGTGTATTTAAGAGGTTTTCTCAGAGATGCAAATTCTCCATTGATTTTCTTAAAAATTTAGTATTTGGTAGATTTATTTGTGCTTTTAACGAATCTAAAAACAAAAAAATAGGTCACCGCGCTCGTTTTTGAGATACAGGCATTTCAAAAAGTACATATTTGTCCAAAAAATCACCCGATTTACCATACAAAGTACGGTATAAATATAGAGAAAGCTCCAAAGAGTTGATCATTATGTGCTTGTAAAATAGTAAATGCCCATTAATTTTTGTAAGTTTTACATAATGTTAAAGCACTTTTTGCGCTAAAATCACTGCATCTGTGAGATAACCCCTTCATAAGTGCATGCATACATTTTTGATCAGTATGATGTAAATTATGATCATGTTAACTTAGCTTTGGCAGCCAAATTTACTATAATGAATTATAAGCTATGCACATAATAGCATGTGGCAACTATTAGACTAAGTGAGTTATGGAAAAGACAATTTTCCATTATCGTGATTATGGAAAAAACATTCATAGGCGCTCGTTTTCTAAAGGACAATTTTGATTAAGTGAGTATTCTTTAAATGAAGAAAGAGAATAAACATAACTTTATACATGGGTTTTCAAATGTGTATAATTTTTGTAAGTAAAAATACAACCATTTCAAACATTTAGCATTTATTTCATATCCATTTTATTCACACAACGGACCCGATAATGTATAAGATTATTGATAATGGCTATTTAAGATTCTTATTATCGACTGATAGCAGCAAATGAGAAATGAGGTAGAAAATATCCTCTTGCATTACCAACATGTTTTACCGTAATAGGCTTTTTTTTTCTATATATGATAGACGATATATGTTTCTCCAAAACTGATTTCTGGTGCAGGCAGGTGGTGTTTTAAATCCAAGAGCACGTTTCAGACATCAAGCCTTGAAATCGGACACCGAAAAATTGATGGTTTGTATATAATATTTTTCTTACAAATAACGTTGAAAAAAGTCGGGTATTAGCTTTTGCAATCGGCAGAGAAAACAGTAGAAACAGTTTAATTTGTTCTTGTTATGAGGAAGAAAGAAAGAAGATAACAAGAAATCAAAGCAATTGAGGAATTTTCAGTGAGTCTGCGGATCATTTGTATTAATTTTGTACCTGTTGTATTTGGACCTTATAATACATACTATATATGATTTAGGCTTATTGCTTTATATTTTCACCACATTAAGTTGGCTTACTTTGCTTTTTACCTCAAGTTTACAAATTTATTACTATATATGATCTAGTTATGACCTCCTGCATTTGGTCCTTGACGTGTTTTGTATAATTATCCGTCGGATCTACTTATACATTTTTCATTATTTATATTGAAAGTATTAAATAGGCCTTAACATAAAAGACCTGTCTACATGTGTCATTTTTTTAAGTTCAAGATGATGAAAAAAACCTTAACACTTTTGAATTGCTGTTTCTGGTATATATGGGAAAATAACAGAATTTCTTGCATATATTAGGTTATTTTTGAATATCTGTTTCTAGCTGGTATGTAATTCGCAATCAAAAGGTTTATTCATTTATTTATTTATTTATTTATTTAATTAATTATTTTGTCAATCTCATAAAGCCCAACTCTTTTCTCAAACTTCACATCCCCGTAAGCTGCAAGATTTCTGAGCATTTATCCAGCCTTTCTATAGCTGTTGAATAAGCCAGTCGAAGTACTAGTTGCAGATTCTTTTAAGTACTTTACTGCATAATCAGTATGGTGCCTTAGATTTGACTCTTTCAACATTTTTGATTTGCCACTTTTTCTGCGGAGCGGGCCATTTTCAACGGGCTTTTTTTCGCGCAAAATCTTTTCGCGCCTCAATAACGCTTGCACGCACGAGTAACGCACGGTTGAGATTGACGCGTGCGTAGGGACTTTTGTCACGCACGGCGGCCAACTAGCATTTTACTGCGATCAAATTTTGAAATTGGTGCTAAGACGGATGTGAAGAAGAAAAAGAAGAAGAAGAAAGGAGAAGAAGAAGAAGAAAATGAGGAAAATGAAGAGAAAAGAGCAAAAGAGGAGAGAATAAGAAATTGAAAGTAGATGAGGATTTCAATAATGCAGTAATCGGTGATTTATTTTGGCCAATTGTTTCTTACTCCATACTTTAGTGCTGTTGTGATTTGATGTTCCTTGATTAACAGCTGCAATGTACTTGAAAATCTGTTTTTTCCTGTTAAACATGACTTTAAGCTTTAACATTATATATTAGTCTGTGTAGTTGAATGCAGGTATTAAAGGTTTTTTAATTAGATAATTAATTAATCAACAAAATCAAATAACATGAGTTCGCATAACACAAGTTAACATTATGGGCAATTAGATCTACAGACCAACACACGAAAACATTGTACAGTATAATTCCCTTAAAGCATTTGGTTAGAAAGTTTTAAGGGTGTATTTAATAATTGTACTTCAAAAGGTAGACAGAATTATCAAATTCTGATATGTGAATTGTTCCATTTGATATTTACCATACTCTTTGTTTATTAGCTTTGAATATTTAAATTCTCTTCAAAATGCAGTTGTTAAAGTTCATTCTCAATACTAACAAGTAACTGTAAATGATTACATTTTGAATGTAATAGGTGACTTGCTCCCACAAAACCCGGACAAAGTCGCCAGAACACATAAGGAGATATAGCCCAATAAACTTGTCATAAATCAATAGAAAACAAAGGAATTTTCAACCTAAATGTCACTTTTTGACATACAAAACATTGAGAAATCCTGGAGTGTGATATATCATTGGAAAGCTTATAATTTTGCCATTTTAAGTTTGGTAAAATTTGAAGAAGAGGTTTGTCCGACTTTGTCCGGGTTTCGTCAGAGCAGGTCACATTATTTATTAGGATAAATATAAGCCTTGATATTTCCGATGAACCATGTAGAAGCTCAATTTGCTTGCAAGTTTGAAAAGGCGATTAGGGAAATGTCAAAGCAATAATAAGTCAATATATCACACTCAGTTGTCGAACATTGACTTGTTCAATCATTAAACAAACATGCCTTTTAGATAATGCTACACTGAAAACTTTAACTAGTCAAGCAGCTGCTTGACTAACTTTAAACTAGTCAGGCAGGTTAGTCCAGCTTGCCTGATTAGTTTGACGTTGGTCAAGCTAGGCTTGACTAGCTTTAAACTAGTCAAGCCTGCTTGACTAGCTTGTAAACTAGTCAAGCCCACTTGACTAACGTGCAAAACCTTGCTTGACGAGTTTGCCAGACTGAGAGCTTGACTAGCTTGACAGTACAAAAGAGCTTGACCAACTTCAAGTTGGTCAAGCTGGCTTGACTAGCTTAAGTTAGTCAGGCTGAGCACGGTCAGGTGGAGTCATTGATGGCAACATGGTGGACAGCACAGACATGTAAAACATCGTGCCGTTGTTTGACCTTATAAATATCACCATTATGTACTGATGTATCGTGAATCATAACATTTGATTATATGCAGCTCACGGACTATTTTGGTCATATGTCACTCCTAAACCTCTCTCAACATTATTGACGAATTAGCTATATATACATCGTGGATTAAGCTTAAAAGCTTGTTATCGTACATGCATGTGCACTGGCGTGCTCGACTAGCTTGCCTGACTAACGTTGCCTAGTCCCGCTTGACTAACGTATCGTTAGTCAAGTCTGCTTGACTAACGTTAAGTTAGTCAAGATGTGTACCGTCTGGACTAACTTAAAACTAGTCAGTAACTAGTCAAGCGACTAGCCTAAACTAGTCCAGCTTGCTGGACTAACGTCAAGCTGGTCAACAGACTAACTTAAAACTAGTCAAGCAAGTAAAATGAGACTAGTCCAGCATGCTGGACTAGGCTAAGTTAATCATCCTTGTTAGTCCAGCAATACAGACTAACTTAAAGCTAGTCTAGATGTGTACCGTCTGGACTAGCTTAAAGTTAGTCACACTGACCAGTTTAGGTTTTCAGTGTATAACTCTCATAAGTTTAAATCTTGAGTTTATTCTTCGTTCAGGGATCTTATTAGAAAGTAAATATATCATTAATAAGCTATCTTCAGTCAGCTACAGTTTGAAAAAATGCAACCAATGTACCAGCGTATTGTAAAAATTGAACATTTAATGAACATAATTGAAAAGAGAATTTAAGTTCAATGTTTCAAGGAACATAAACAGCTCGTGAAATGCATTTGAACGGATTTGCATTATTATTTCTTTAGAAAAAACAATTGAATAGTAGAAGAAGAAGAGGAGGAGGAGGAAGATGAAAAAGAAGAAGAAAACAAAGAAGAAAAAGAAGAAGAAGAAGATTAAAAAGAAGAAGAAAGAAGAAGAAGTAGTAGAAGAAGAAGAAGTAGAAGAAGAGGAAAATGAAGAGAAAAGAGGAGAGAATAGGAAATTGAAAGTAGATGAGGATTTCAATAATGCAGTAATCGGTGATTAATTTTGGCCAATTGTTTTCTATTCTATAATTTAGTGCTGTTGTGATTTGATGTTACTTGATTAACAGCTGCAATGTACTTGAAATCTGTTTTTTCCTGTTACACATGACTTGAAACTTTAACATATACATTAGCCTGTGTAGTTGAATGCAGGTGTTAAAACAAAACGATGCGGTAAAAACATTCATATTATGGTAACTGTACCAGTCACAAACAACAAGACATTTGTCAATATAATTACTGGTTTTCCTCTTGTGATGCAGCACATCGCAAGGAACAACGGTAAAGTCGATTATCAGATATACATCCGTCTGAAGTGGAAAATAAGTGAACAAGGACGGAAAGTCGATTTTGAGGTATAGAAACATTTTGGTTTCTTCATGTTTTGTTATTATTATTATTATTATTATTATTTGATAAGTATTAAAAATAGTTTCTGATTTCTGGGGCATTGTCAGGTCCATTTCTTGTTTCAAAATTTCCGTGGGACAGTCACCTAATCACTAAATACTGTTAACTTTCACCTTTTAAAGCTCAAAATTTGAATTTGTAATTTGTTCTGTATTTTTAAGACATTTTGGAAGATTAGAATTAACTCTCGGACAACTGTCCTTCATAATTATTGTTTGAGGAATTACGTAGAAGGATTTATGTTGTGCTCAATTAACAAGCACAACATCCTGGTAGCAGACATATATAATAATTATTTGATTATGCAAGAAATACAGATGTCGATACAAGATTTTCACAGTATCTTATACAACCACTCGTTCTACTTTAGATGCCACACTACTCGAAATACAATCAACCAAACGTTGCATCGGTGGCAAAGCGTTTGCTACTGCAGGACCTTCTCTATGGAACAAGCTGCCTCGCCATATTCGTGAGAATCGTTCTATTGGATCTTTCAAAAAGGTCTTGAAAACGTATCTTTTTCCATCTCAGTAATATTCATGCTTTTTTTATATTGCGCTATGATATTTTTGGAATTGGCGCGTTACAAATTGTGTTTGTTATGTTACTCGTATGTTATATAGGGTTGAGATCTGATATTACAAACGTCACCTGCTACAGACTTTTGAGATTGTACTTGTATTTCCAACTTATCCAATAGCTTTATTTAGCCGTCAATGAACATCTTGTATTTCACGCGGTTTACTCGAAACTGTATTTGTTATGGTCTTACTTAGGTTGTTATATTCTTTATCCGAACTTTTGATCAAAACTCGGATTGACAACATATTGGTTTTATATTTAAGATAAATAAACAAACTGTTCATCTATTCTTGGACCCAACATATACCATTCTATATGTCACATACTTGGTGTTAACGGGACTTTAATTGCAATAGTCAATTTGGTCGCTGTTCTGGGAGTTATTTTATCGCATTAATAAATAGTTAATGTAATCTTATTTAAATGTAATGTAAAAGTGTGATTTAATAAATGATGCTGTATTACATACAGAAAAACATAAACCATAATGTCCACTTGTGTCTGATCGGTGCTGGTAAGAGACGTTTAAAAGTGGCACTTGACTTAAATAAGTGAGCAACTTGTCGATTTCAAAACAAAATGACATTTAGATATAAAACATGTATATTCAAGTGTTCTTTCGACTGTTTTTTATGCATTTTGATCATTTTCATAACGTAATGACCTATTAAAATGTGTCTGATTAGTTAACATAACAAAAACAAAGTCAAAACTACCCTGTCCTGTTATCTTTATGAACTCCCCTTTTCCAACGTAAGGAATTCGTCAAAATAAGGCGTTATTACATGTTTCTGCTCTGCAGTTATTTAAGCTACATGATATTGAAACTTTCAATATTGAAACTTTCAAATCATGGTAATCACGACAAAATAGCAATAGTAGCTAATAGTATGAATTAATTTTAGTGGGTTTTTGTAGCGTTAGTGAGGTTGCACAACCATCTTTGGGTCTGTATGCAATGGCGCTCTACTAGCTTTTAGTATATTATAAGTCAGGGCACCTCTTGCATAATAGAGGTAGACCATATTTTTGATTTGATACTAATCGTAGAATCAATACTACCAAATTGAGTGTACCTAGAAAGTGCTACTATAGTTTTAAGGCTACTGTCCCTCAACAGTTACAAAATTAGTAAAACTTGGAACATACCTGACATATGACTCTCAACTGCTGGTCACTGAGGACCCTTGTGTCGATTCCCAGGAGTATGACAGTGAGGTAGGACAGGATGCAGCCGGCTATGATGACGTCATTAAGATTAGGACTTGACATCTTGATTAACCTGTTTAGATAAGAACAATGTTGCAACATCTATGGGTCAGGAAAAGAAAATATTAAAAAAATTGTTATATAGGAAACAATCCAAGGTTTTTGATATATACCATCGTTGCAATAAATCTAAAAAATGGAATGAA
>JXSR01S015774.1:17803-28601 GCA_000969725.1 Ophiothrix spiculata
CGTCCATCTTAAACGAGCCGAAAATGCAGGAAACTTCATTTTGCACAGAATATATAGGGCTTACTGATCTTTGAAACCATTTATCTCAGTTATACATTTTACTCCCTGACAACCTTTGACGGACCAAAACCCGAGTTGTGCAAATCGTGTGAAGTTCCTTGAGATGTCATTTAATTCCTTATATCGTGGAAAGAGACTGCAGTTACGGCTGATTTGGGATGGAAGGTCACATATTTTGTTATCTTCGTAACTTGAAATTACGAAATATGCAGTGTATTTAGTGTCATTGACTGTGAAAGTAACCCCGATAGGGATTAATTTTGTTCTATCTTGGAAACGGAAGAGCTCACCATACGCTGTGAAGCTCAAGATCACGAATATTATTAATTTTGAAAATAGAAAATTATTAGCCCTTATCAAGTTTGAAATGAAAATATCATCATCCTATTATCAGGTGCAAAACAAACATAACTTTTTCTGTGGTTTTTAAGCATCTTATCGTGAAACGAAAGGTATAGACAAATCCGACAAAGCACTCTCGAAAAGCCACCCTCTTGGGTCGCCGCCATTACGGGGGGCCAATTTAGTAGTTGTCACCATACACAAGGCTTACAAGCGCCTGATATCGGGAAATGATAGCGGTGCTCACCGCTAAATGTACTCCTTTGTCTATACGGAATCAGCACGTGTGACGAAAGTCTCTTGAAAGCAACCCAGCTATAGACCTGTTTTGATTTTGACGTCACGATATCGATTCAAGAAATTGATCCGTCCACTTCTTACAGTGATATTTTCATGGCGTATAAAGCCCAAAGGAATTCGGCTTGTTTAGATAATTAAATAATGGCAAAGCTTTTTAAGTTGGATAAATTATCACTTGACCATCTGTATTTTCTCGGAATGGTTCAATTTACCTTGTGACTGTTTTCATCTCAGAATAACAAGTGATTAAAGTTGGAATCTATTTCACGTGATCTTCAATGATGAAAAAGTTTTTGAGGCAAATATCATAACTGCTTCGTCATTCTAGGTATTTTGTGCATTTTATGATCAATATCATACAATCTTATAACCAAACCGAGAATTTTTACTAATCAAGGATTAATTTGATACCATCTGCATCAAAATCAATTCATATGATTCTGTAAAATGACGCAATTTCTCGAACAGTTCCACAACAAGCGATTGTATAAATCGGCAATCTTGCGACATAACTATATGAATATCGGATTGGTCTAAATGTTTTTTACATACTCTACAAATAAATTGTTCGGTGATTTCTTCAATAGAACGTCATCATTCATAACATAAGTACACATATGTACATACCTACGTCATCAATTACAACATAAGTATATAATGTGTACTTGCTAGCTACCATTGATTGTTTTTCAAAACATTTTGATCTACATGACATGATAGTCCAAGTATCAAAATAATCTACTTACCCCATATAAATGTTTCTGGATAATTCCATTCAATACTGTCTTCTCGTGCGTAATATGTACCGATATCATAGTTTGTGCCGTCTGCAAATAAAAAAAGAGAGATGAATGTATTTTTAATTCTCATTTATTCATTCCACACAGATGAAGGTATTTGGAAGGTTCTTTGGTATTTAACTTTGTATTAATAAACAAATCAAAACAAAAAAGGGTGTTACTTTCGTCTCTGATTCTGAAAAATATAAAACGTCGATCCATCTATGGCAACTCAAAGTTTTAATTGTTATAAGGGTTCAAGTGTAGGCTAGCTGAATAAACAAAACTATAATTCTTTTGAGTTTCTTTTGAGTTTCCTATACTCAATTATATTCGGCACAAATAAACAATTCAATCAAGTATATTGCTTAGGAATGAGTATTATTCAAACGAAAAATTGCAGTATGATATCTGAATTGAACTAGTTATTTACAAATATGTTCTTTTTATTTTACTAAGTTTCAAGTTACTTTAAACACAAAACCAACTAATTCCTATTTTTCAGTATCATTCTAAAGATTCATTTAATCTGTTCCTTTTGTGCGTTATCTAGCATCACTAGGGCATCACTTCATAATCTCTAGCATCACATGATCATTCGATCATAAGCTATACATCTGCTAAGAGCCTTGGGATTGATTCTTTGTGCAATGATAACTTGCTACAGGGCATGATTTGCATCGGTCAATTTGCGTTCGAAATACTATGAGCAATACTATTAATAAGTTTTAGTTCAATTCATTGTTTGACTGCAATTAAAACGTGACCGATCTTAATCGGAAATAATATCCAAGCATATTACTTCAACAATATTGGAAGTACAGATTTAAATATTCATCAAAGCATCTACCATGCACAAAATATTGGTTTTGGTGAATATGTCAAAAGCGAGTTTTTCGATCTTATATCTAATGTTTTAGATATCCTTTGGGAAATCTTTCTGAAAATATATACACAGTAAATAGTTTGTAATAGGTTACATAGGACATTTATTCATGTATCGAAAGGGTAAAAGAAAATCAACTCCCAATAATAACAACATACATAAATTTCCGAAGGGCATCCGATATCATTCAAAATTTTTGAAGACATATGGCATACCTGTGCAGCTTGTTAATTCAGTTGGCAGAATGTATAAAAATAACATGGTAAAGGTTATTTCACCAGATGGATAGGCTTGTACCGGGCGACCGGTCGAAGAATAAATTTGTATTCATGATCGTCAGAGCACCTCAAAATTGGACCCTAAATGGCGTAATTGTTTGTTGCACCCCTAAATGGAGTAAAATGATGCAAATCGCATACCAATGCTCATTTACATGAAGTTTTTACTATTTTATCTTGGTGTAGACCTTTTTATGCAAAACATGTATCAGGTGACAAACACCAAGGGGTCGCTTCAAAACCCAGAGCCCCCGGTTCTGGATGGTTGCCATTGATCTGAATCGGCCAAAACCGGTGATTCCGGACGGTCAACCGGCCAGAACCGGTAGTTCCGGGCGGTCAATCGCCGGTTGAGTTTTGAAGCGGTCCCTAAGTAAAAAAATGACCCTAACTAGCGGAGAGTTACTCGATTCGCAACCCTAAATAATAAAGTAATTTGTGTTAAAAAATACCCTTTTTTCAAAGACATCGACGCCACTGGTGGGTCAAAATCAGACTCTTTTACGCCATTTTTTTATGCTGAACATGTCTACCACTTTATTCTTCAAGCAATCCCCAGGGAGACTTGCCTCTTTGAAATACTTGCTGGTGTTCTCCAGAAAGAAATGCTTGCACCGTACTTATTTGTTTAAATTGTTTTGGTTCTGGACTACGCCATGGGAATGGCTATAGATGGCAAGGAGGAAGAATTGGGTTTTCAACGAAAAAGCGCAGAGGCAGGAGAATCGGTGCGGAAACGATCACCGATCTTGACCTTGCCGACGACGTAGCACTACCGTCCGAAGAGATTTAACAGACTCAGGGACTGTAAAGGAGAGTGAATACATCAATGGGAAAAGTCGGACTAAGGATGAATGTAGAAAAAGAAAATACATGGCCTTCACATGAGTACTAACATCCATACATTGGACGGCTTTGCAATGTAGATTATTACTGAAAGTCCGTATAAAAGTCTGCAGCATGGAGAGCATATGGTAAATTTCATAATATTAGGAAGTCTAGCATACTAAAGTATTTCGGATAGAAAGTATTTGCTGCTACGGTAAAGTCTATGCTACTCTACGGCTGCGAATTCTGGACAGTCCCACCAAAAGCTCACAATGAATATAGATGGATGCTACACCAGATTCCTTAGAACTGCATTTAATGTTCATTGGAAACAGCACATGACAAACAGCAGTTGTATGGGTACCTGCGTAAGTTGAGAGATAAGATCTGAGAAAGGAGGCTTCGATTTGCTGGAGGCGTACATTGCTGGAGGATAATATTGATGAAGCTTTTTCATTGCTCTTATTTTAAGCCCTAAACATGGCAAGAAGATGGGCAGACCTGCTAAGGCTAGATGCATGGCTTCACATCAATGCTCGGGATTGCAACCCGACATAATCAAGTATGTAACAAATTAGTTAGTGTGTAGTACACCCTTATTAATTTACAAACATAATATTTTACGTAACAACTTTTGTCTGTTGTTTAGATCATGTAATTGTAACTGCTATTTACTTGGTCAGAGTTCTAAACTATCAGTCACTATATTAATAAAAAATGATTTTAATCAGTTTGTCTGTTGTAGTGTGTCTGATCATCTGATAGTTAATTTGTCACAGCATTTGTGCTGTTATCCTTTGATCTGTTTATTCTTTATACCTAACATCTCTTTGCAATCTGTAAGTCAATGTCTTAGCTTTTCCCAGGACGTCCTACTTGCCGCCAGGTTCAATATGTTTATTTTGTTTCTAATCATGCTTGCAACATAAATCCAGGCTTTTCCTGAGACACTTTTGTTTTTAAAGTATAATATCAATATTCAACTGTGTTGACACAATTTCTTGAAAATAAGATTTATTTGCAGTACTGTTTGAATCTCATTTTTCAAAGTTGTACTTGACTATCCAACCTATTAATTACTAAACATTTTCTTATTATGTAATCACTACATTTTCTAAAAATATTTGCTACAAAAGCAGAACCAACTTATTCTTATTTTAAGTTTCATTCAATTGATCATCTGATAACCCTATCCTCTGGTAAGATTTCTTGTAATCTAGCATAATCTCTAACATCACATCATAAGCTCTATCCTCGAACAGCCATAGGATTGATTCTTTGTGCAATGAAAACTTGCCGCTGGGCATAATTTGTATCGGTCAATTTGTATTAAACATACTATGGGTAATACAAAATTTAAGTTTACCTCATTATTTCATTGCTATTGAAACGTAAATATTCTTTTTTAAACATTACTGGATACTTCAAAACTATAGGATAATTTAATATTATTAGAAATACAGTAATATCTCAAGCTGGGACGATCTTCAGACAGATCAGTTGTCTGAAGATTGTCACAGCGTGAAACTCAGAGTTACAAGTTTAATCCACGAGATATCCCTATGTTATTGGCTCTGAATCTTCTATATAGGATATGTACTATAATTATGTGAATAGATTAAAACACTCTTTTACATGTATTGGTCCATGTCATCATGATACATTCCTATAAATCCAGTCTAATCTAATCTAGTCTATTGTTCAATCTCAAGCTTTTGGCAACTTAAAATCTATTTGGCACAGCATTTGTGCTCTTATCCTTCGATCTGTTTATTCTTAATACCTAACATTTCTTTGCAATCTATAATGTCTGTTTTTTCCAGGACGTACTACTTGCCACCAGGTACAATATGTTTATTTTGTTTTTAATCATACTTATATACAACATAATCCCAGTTTGCCTTAGATACTCGTGTTTTTAAAGTATCATATCAATATTCAACTGTGTACAATGTACTATGAAAACACAATTTTCTTGTGGATAATGTAGTTCCAGTTTTGAAATCGAAGTTGAAATAATATCAAACATAAATCATATTTAATTAATAGCTACGGTATTATTTTTTTCATATGATTAAGGTTACAATACTTTCGTTCAGTTGTCCTCAACCTTCAATGTTGTTAAAGCTCAGGACCACCCACTTACGGACACCAAGTAAGCGGTATCACATTAATGTAAGTAGTGTATAGAGGGAATTTTTTTTTCATTTTCGACTTTAGTTTATAAACTTGACTTAAATTTGTTTTGGGTCTACACAAGAGGAAAACACTGAAAGAAAATTTCGTAATGAGGGAGGAAAAATGACGGCCTCAACATGATTTTTTCGTTTCGCCACTGAACTTAATGAACGTGCGAATGGCATTGTTCAATATTGGCCTGATTACACATCTGACTTCAGTTTACGCATCGGCGAGAGGTCAACACATACTACATTCAATAAGTACTAATGCAAATCTTAAGGCTATTGTATTTTTTTCTTTTTGCAATCTTGTGTACGTGCAAGGTCATGAGATGTGCATTTGAGTACTCCTTTTGGATTTTCATTATATTGATTTTAATTAACGTTATTTATCTTTTTTCGAACATCTGTTAATCTACTAGTATATTTATGGAAGAGTTAAACACAGCAGGCTGTCATGGTATTTAAGCTGTTAACCTTGTTTCATTTGTTATGTGGACCTGAATTATTTGTTTCTGTTGATTAATTAATTGTTTAATTGGAGAAGTTTTAATTACTGAAATCTTTAATTGCAACAGTAAGGGAATTTTTTCAAAAAGGACTTTTCAGTGTGAGATGTTGCAATCTAGTGTAATTTCCAATTTCGTAAAAATAGGCATGATTGCATGAACCTATCAAATTTGCATAAATTAAAGTACCAATCCGATGCTAGATGGTGGAATTTCCATAATTAGATCATTGATCAGATCATTTTTAGCCCCGGCACTTTGGGAATTCCAATTGCTATATTGGGTGTTTGTATTTATCTTGCACTGTAAATATACTAGATGGAAAATTCCCAGTGTGTTAAAAGAATAATGACATCGTGGGGGAATTTTGTTGAAAATGTAGAATCTTTGCGCTGGGCTGGATGATTTTCGGGAGAAGTGTAAAATGCTTTGATGGAGTTAGACAATAGCTAAAACTTGGAAGTGTAATTGACTTTGTTGGAGCAACTAGAGAATTGCTTGTGGAGTTTGATTTTGGTGATTTTGGATGGAGTCATACAGCTGAGTGGAATTTGCTAAACTGGATGGAGATTGGATGTAGCCATATATAACGAATAGAGAATTAAAGACAAACTGTTATTTCATTATTTTATGTACACGTGGATTATGTGCGTTGGATTCAGCTATTAAGCCAAGTGGAGCTTCGTTGTGATTGCTGGACTATTGTGTGGAAATCGCCATTTGATTTCGCAAGGAAAGTTTTGGATTTACCTTTTGTCAGCTGAATTCCGGGACTTGTGAATTGCAAGAATACGACTGCAAGTTTATTCAGGATTTTAATGCCGTGAACATTAATGAACAATCTCGGACTATAGCGTGGAATATAAACTTTGTGAAATGTCCTAGGATCGCGCGGATTTCGCAGCGGTATCTGTAAGTTATTTAAAAGTAATATTTCAAGACAACAAGCAAATTTGTAAGTTTAGTTAAACCAAAAACAAATATTAAAGTTTTCAGAAAGTTTTCAGATTATAAAGTATATTTCAGTGTATTAATTTTGATTTATTTAAGAACCCGTAAGGTGATTTTGGCCTTGGTCGTTTCACATCTTTGACCGTAACACATTAAAAAAAAATAGCAACAACTAATCTGATGTACTTTAAACTATTACTTTGTGTAAACAGTTTTGCAAGAGGAATATTTTGAGATCAGTTTGAACAAAATCGGACACTTTTGAAATTTTGGACTCCCATAGGGCCAAATCCGTGACTTCTGATATGACCTTTCACATTTTTGGCCATAACTCCAGAACCATATTTCAGACATAGGTAAAAGTGTACTTTTTCTGCTTCCTTGTGATGAGAGGAACATGTTCGTCTGGTTTTGAACAAGATTTGAAAATTCACGCCTTGTTTTGGCAGCCATTTTGTTTTATGCAAATTAAACAACTTTGACAAGCGTACATTTTCCTACATTTTGAATATGTTGTTTGGGAGGTCATCAATAGTTAATTTTAACCAAAATATCTTGTGTTGCAATTTTGTCTACGTCAAATCAACAGATTTACTAGCCTAAATACCCTGTATTGTTCAAATGACTTATGTGATCAAACAGAAAAACCGTATGTATAATATAATACAATTCATCAAGCTTTTTTCTCTTTCGCTAAAGTTGGATTGCAACATGGAGACGTATATACCAATGTGGTTCATAGAGACAACGATTTTGAAAATAAACCAAGATTTTGTTACCAGTAATATATCTTAACGAACTTGTCCGATTCCAATCTATATGAGAAACGTGTAATTTGTAGTCAACCATCCAGTTCTTTTGACAATTTTTTGAAAGTTAATGTTAATCATGAAAATCATTTTATCTTACGTTAAAGGAAAAATGTAAAAATAAAAAAGCTATTTGATGGAAATGAAAAGTCTTTAATCTTCACAACACGGATGTTATTTGATCTCATCTCTATAGGTAAATGTCGGATATTGACCACACCGTGACATAATTAGAATGATGTGACACGAAATCGGTAGTATTGACAACTCCATCTAATCACACTGACAGTAATTGTGACTCGTCATATCAAAACGGGGACATATCAGTATGCACGTGTGTCATAATTTGTATGAATTCCATTCAATATTATACTAGGTAGAAATGGTATGTTATCTCAAATTGCTACCTATGGGAACAGTGGCAAAGTTAAGCGTTCCCAAGTGAACAAGTATACTTTAAATCCATAATTGGTATTGCGTCATATACCGGGATGCCGTTACATCTGGAAGGGTAATTTTGCTTCTTGGTAACTATACGCACAAATTTAAAATAGATTTTCTTGAACTTTTAATATTTTGGAAGTAAAACAGGGAACAAAACTGAATTCTTCACCAAAAAAATGCTAACCCGTATATGCCCTTCACCTGAGTGAACTGCGCATGTCCTTTCAACGCCTGAGTAAACTGCGCATTGTATCAATGCTACATCTTCATACCATCAAAATTATACACGTTTTTGACAAAATATGTTTCTGAGAAGAAGAAATGGTAAACTTTCCTGTATTTATTTCAAGGCATATACATTTTTGTTCCAGCC
The DNA here is from genome assembly GCA_000969725.1 of Ophiothrix spiculata. Classification (NCBI taxonomy): domain Eukaryota; kingdom Metazoa; phylum Echinodermata; class Ophiuroidea; order Amphilepidida; family Ophiotrichidae; genus Ophiothrix; species Ophiothrix spiculata. Next base: position 26,543 of record JXSR01S015774.1, read on the forward strand.
TGTATATATCTTGTGTTACCTTGAAATAAATATAATTAAAAAATCTGAAGGCCCCTTTTTTATATCATACTCCTTCCGCGTTACATTACATCAAACCTTACATTTAAAGTAATTAAAATCTAAAGCATCTAAAAGTAGCAAAATATGCCTTTTAAGGCACTATTTCAATACGGTAGCCATCGTACAAAGATGGACGTCAAAAAATGCAAACATAATTTTGGATGATATAATTATGTTCTGCAGGGAAAAAAGTTGTTTGCAAGAATTTTCTCAAAATGTCCACTCAAAATCACAATTGTATACTACGTATAATATGATACTGACAGGAATTAAATCGAACACGATGAACAACTCAGCAGCGTTTTGGAGACACCGTTAACACCGTGCACGTGTCACCATCGGTTTCCCTTGAAGCGCTAATAGAGTGTCACTTGTCATTGTCAATGAACAAATGGAATGTGATTTTCAATGAAAGTCGAAAGTACAGCGTTCTAGTTTAGCTGTATTTGAAAAATCAATACGTCAACAAAGTGCTGTAAGAAATATGTGTCATGTTATTCTTGTAAACGTGTCTGTAACATACAGGGTAGAATGCAACTTGGTATATTTTGTCCCCTCAGTGCTGCTTCATGTTCTACCAATCACAGTTGAATGCTCTATGATGTTGTTGTTTGTTTGTTGTATCGGTATCATCTACAAACGAACAGCAATGAAAGTAGACAGGAAAGGGTGAATGTGCATACCATTTATTGTTCCAAAATAAAAATAAAAAGTTGATAATGAAGGGATGTTTATGCTATATGAGGAGACTATAATTTTGGGGAAACATTTGGTGTTCTAAAAAGGATCACACACCTGTAAGCATCAATCACGAAAATGTTCTTTCGCGTGTATTTTACCCTTGTTATTTTCTTGATTACCTATCCATCAATTCTTCACTCTTTCCAAGTCAAATGCTTTTTGGGATTGTAAGTAAATTTAAGTAACATTCTTATGTATATTCTTATTAAACATAAGTGTTATACAACGGGTATCCTTCTTATAGGATATAAATGTGTAACATGTTTGCTTTCGACACTTGATGTTGAAATAGAATGATACTACGACGCCTTGAACAATAATGGAGAATGTGCAGTTTCATCGATATACAGGTTAAACATTGACTGGCATATTGAGGAAACAACGAAGAAAATGAAGACTGTCAAAAGTCGGCTGTATATGGCTTACACAAACATATCAACATCAAATCTAGCATGCTAGCCTATGACATAAAATCATTTGAAAAAAAACATCAAAAAGGCATAAAGGCGATGTTTATTATTATTTCATTTTCAAACCAAAGTTTTTCAACTTCTATTTCATTTCAGATTTCTACAACTGATTCTCTCAATAGACCTATTTACATGTCTTAGACTTTGGCATTGTTTGAATTTTAAGAGATATTTTTTCAATATTTCCGATATAACTTAAGTTTAGCGTACTTTTTGTGTTTGATTTATTAATGCTGCTTGTGGAATACACCTCGTATGTTAAGATAAATTCAAATGACCTTGGAAAAACGTTTTTATAAAAATATGTTTGCCACAGAGGCAAAAGATGCATATTTTCGCCCCTGCAAATTGCTCTTTTATTGTTCACTGTAGCATCCGGTATCTAATGTACGGGTCATTCAAAAAGTTCTACCTGTTGTATCATAACTTTTGTTCTATTCGGGGTAGCTACTTGAAAATTGACACAAATATAGTTCAGAATGTCTTCTACATGTTTCCTAAAAATCATATCAATTTCGTTTCTTGATTTTTGCAGGTGATCTGAAAACCACAGTAAGATTTGGTACACCGAAAACGGTGAAATACCCCAAAACACCCCTGTATCGCATATATGCCATAAGTCGAAGCTCTTTTTCTTATATATATTAAGAACCTAACAGTATAGCGCCACCCAAAATCAGACACGTAAATGATTTGTTGAAAAGCCACAGTTTTTCGCGGTTGAAATATCTTGAAATATAATGACTCTACAGATTGTCTGAACTGGTTAGCTCAATCGATAGGTCGAC
>JXSR01S015777.1:3255-16788 GCA_000969725.1 Ophiothrix spiculata
CAATATTTTAAGGGGCTTGGTCAGTAGCTGCTGACTCTTAAATCCGCCACACATTCATAATGTTACTCGGTTGTGGCTAGCATTGCGGGTAACTAATTGCATACTTGCACTTGCGGACTCAAATCCTGATGCACAGAACTGGGTCAACCTACTGTAGGGTCAAGTTCAACCCTCGACGGTCGATCATTTAAAAACTTATTTCTTATTACTTTTGGTTCTTAAATTTTGATTTAATAATTCTAGCAATGTTGTTATTTTAAAACTTTATCTTCTTCCTTCTCCTTCTTTTTCCTTCTTCCTCCCTCTTCTTTTTTCAATTTTTTACGGGCCCCCTAAGACCCCGGGCCCCGGGGCAAATGCCCCCTTCCCCCTCCCCTTGTCGGCGGGCCTGTCAGGTCAAAAGGTTAACAATGTACACGGCATTAATTTATGCTAGCCAATCAGATTGGTGTAAACGGGCTTGCAGGGTGGATTTGCTACTATAATCAGCTGATTATTGTAGCAAATTACCCCACCGGGGTCGGCGCACTTTTCAACCTATGAGTTTCAATTCCCATTCTCTCTTTTCCCAGGTGACAGTATATGATCACTAAAACGATTCCTTTATCTATAATTAGGACAAATTATTTTAGTTACATCTTGAGTTTTGTTATGTTATTGAATTTAGTTAAATGATGAATAGTTTAGCATGATAATTAAAAGTGTATAATCACAAGCATTGGTAATGTAATTTCAGTAATGTAACCTTTTTGAAATCCCTGCATTGTGTGACTATTTCCATTTTTGTATCCTAATAGCTATGCACTACCAATGAGAATCTAGAGAAAGAAGTAGACAAATTGAAGAAAGGTCAAGGTTCACAAGGGGTCAAAGGTGAAGATAGTGAACTCCAGGCTGAACTGAGAAGGTTGCAGGCAGTTAATGCTGCTTTACAGAAGAATGTTACTAGTAAGTATTCAGGAAACAAGTGTTGAATGAAATTGTGTGATTAAAAAAGTTTACCTTTTAGACCTCAATGTTTGCTCCAATTTTTTCACTGTACAAGTCAGTACAATGGAATTTGAAGGTTGGCCACACTTTTTGATGTTATGATAACATAATTTTCCAAATGTTATGAGTTTGGTTTCAGCTACGCACTGTATTTCCTACAGGAGAGTACCATTGTTGGTTCAATATCAACCCTGCTGTTGATATTCAAATTAGATGTCATGCCCAATGCTGTGTTCATGGAAGTGCATCTACGTGGTACGCATAATATGCCAACGCGTTGTTCGTCATGATTCACTTGAGTAGGATAGATGCAAATGATTAAGCAGCAAACAAGCCTAAACCATCATTTCGTTTTAATTTTTTTATTTTTGTCAAAATGGAAACATAACAAATGTGCTCCAGTCACAGTACTTGTTCATTTAATACATACTGTAAGGAGTGTATGAATTGATAATAAAATTAATAAATAAAGTGTCTAGATATAACTTCATAAATATCTTCCTTCACTGTTGTCGCTATGTTGTTCATTAAATGTTTGGTTCACTTTTTCCCCAATAGGCACACAGGAAAAATATGAGGAGGAAATGGTGTCATTGAAGAATACTATTAGGTATGTTGGTTTTTATAATTAGTTATTATAATTCAATGTTAGTTTAGGAGGGATTCATACAATGCTGTGCATAGAAACTTGAATTTATTTAAAGGGGCATTGGACGAGGTCAGCATCATCCCCAAATTTTTCCCCAAGCATTTTGAGATTTTTGCATCATTTGAAGTATTAGCAGTAATAATAACAGCATGCAGAGTTTCATTGTCAAATTCAAACCCTATATATCAAAATATGTAGATATTCTTTTTTATTTTTAATTATCCTTGTCGACAACGATAAATACTGCCCCCTATAGTTGGATTTTTTAAATTGGCCTTTTCAGGAGATATAAAGCAAACTCCAAATTTCTTTTGATTTTTTCTGCAATCTATGATGTGAAAGGAATTAGAAACAAATCTTTGGCTCTTTCTTGATATATAGCATCAATTTATTCGTTTTAGAGAATAGCAGCTAAATATTGGATGATTTATTACCGGTGTAATGTCAAAATCAAAGGTACAAAAGTTCAAGGCAAGTAACGTGTAATGAAAAACAAAATACTATATTGTTTGTAATAATCGCCCACTGGTCGGCAACATTTCATGAGGGGTGGGCGATTAGTAGAGACCAATTTTCAACATCAAAATTTGAACAAAATAGCTAAGTAAGCTTAATAATTACGGCAACTTAACTGTTATATGGCCTCCGATAACCCGGAAGTACTGACCATTTTTCATCATATCCGGGATCGCGACCTCATTGGTACCGTTTCCTGTTGCTAGCGATTGTTGGTTAAAGCTTAATGATACACGAAAATGCTACAAAATTGAATGTTTTTTAACACTTATCTTTGAAATTTTTTGGGGTGGGCGTTTAATAGAGAATGGGCAAATGGGCTGCTCCTGCAAAATGACAAAAACGTTTGACATGTGCATTTAGCAGACGAGGGTAGTTAACTTGGTATTTAATTGCTCTAATCATGTACAAATGTGGTTGCATCATGTGGTGTATCTTGTGTTAAGTTATATTACAGACGACTAACTAGATTTCCTTGCCCTTGTGTTTTGTTTAGGACATTAACTCAGTCCAATAACGAGTATGAAGAAAGGTGCTCCAAACTTCTTGGGGAAAGACCGTCTCCCACAGGGGCAGCTGGGGATGGGGACATGAGATCAGAAGAAAAAAGTACTCTCGCAGAAATGACTGTGGAGGATGAACCTGTAGAGATAGGTATGTTAGCAAAATGTGGATTTCAGGGAGGCTAATTATAATGAGGATCGGGTTGGTTGTTTCATGTTGTAGCAGTGTGGGTTAGAATTTGAGAACTGGGTAAAACGTACAATAAGAATGTTATCAAAATGTTGATTGCTTGGAGGGGGGAGAGTAATGGAGTGGGTGATACTCTCCTTCACTCTATAGCACTGGGAAGAAAATAATAATCTTGCACATGACAACTTTGTGGCGATGGGTATGATTTCAAAACAGCCATAGATTGCATGATGGTTGGTTGGTCTTATGAGTGAGGCCAGCCTACTTGGGCTATTGTGATAGGAAAAATAGGATGAAAGCAAATGATTGAAAGGGAACCTACAGACAAGGATCCTTTTGTTGAAATGTCAAGGATGGGACAAAAAAGTTATGCTGATTACAAACCTCTAGATATTTCATGTTGCTTATTGCTTTGGCGTTATTGGGAATGGGGAGAGGATGTCAATCGATGGGGAGGTCATCAACCTATTTTATGATCCAATGTGTAGACGTATCTAGATGCAGAGGTACAAGGGCCTCCAGATGAATACAAATGGGCTATATGATTTGTACTAACCTCTAGGGGTGTGTGCTTCCCTCACACTCCCTCATACGCCCCTGCAATGCATTAAAATGTAATTTGGCATCATCTGGAAGGATCACGATCAGGGTTCTAGCTAGAGTATTTTAAGTGCCGGGCGGAGCGGGGAGTGTCTGAGGGGGGATGTGCCCCCCTCAGCTGTGGAAAATTTTTGAAAAAACGACCCTAAAATGATGCTATTTCGTGCATTTAAATGCATCAGTCAACACGTAAAACGTGCTCTTGACGATCGACCAAAATGCAGTGTTTCAAGAAAATGTTCGGTCAATCGTGAATTAAAATCATTGTGGGAACAATCACTGAAGTTATAGATGTAAAAACACCCTTCAGATTTGTCAAAAGTACTTACAATCAGAATTGTCATTAAGCTCCAGGCTCGTAGGTCAATAATTCTGGCCAATTTCTCTCATATTATTTCAATAATATTTTGGAAAACAAACAGCAACATGATGTAGCAATATTTTGACACTTGCACGTGGAGGCACTAAACTATTCAAAGTCGAGATGTTGTGCATCTGTTTTATATCTCGTATTTATGCATGCGTAAGAGACAAGCAGCATTGCCATCCCATAATTTCACATCTGGGCCCGTAAATTTACTTTACTAGACTCGATCAAAAGCCTAATAAAGCGAAACTCTAACTACATTAAATTGTTCGATGTGTTTGGGCTACGGCGCAAGTCTAGAAGCTAGAGGGATTCCCCGCTACGTCATCAGGCATGTACGTCATTATGAATAAATTATGATAAAATGTGACAGCGATTTATGAAGAAGAAGATTGAGTGAAATGGGACACGATTAATCAATTATTTTCTTTATTTTTTCATTATTAGTTTAAGACAATAACAAATGTGACAAAATGACAACAAAGTTAGCTCACAATACATGAAATATTAATCGGGTTTTCATTTTTTTCGGTGAAACCAGTACCAGGCGGACAAGAAAATTTTAAGCTTCAGTGCTGGGCGGAAAATTGGAGTACTGGGCGGGGCCGCCCGCCACCGCCCGTCGTAGCTAGAACCCTGATCACGATTATCATACTCTATGATCGTAAGTGAGAGTATGGTATAAAACTCAGAGTAGCAGCTTCTGTTTTAGAAGGTCTGTGCTTTGAAAATATTTTATAGGCACTCCCGCTTTTGGGCTTGGGCACTTTCTTTCAAAGGTAGTCTATCTATAAAAGTATGTTGTTAATTTGACATCATATATGTTTGATCAGATACTGGAAACAAGAACAAATATAAATCTCTGTGTAACTTCATTGGTATATATTTCATCTTCTCCATTGTGAAATGTTTTCAAAAAACAATATATATCACAAAAATGCTTTGATACTGAAACACAAATGAATCACTTTTATGTTATGCATGTCATGCAGTTCACGCTCCCATATATCTATCTGTATGTATCTTATGCAAATGTTATTGCAACATTGCTCAATATCCTATGTATGTGTTCAATATTGTGTTGCAAAGAGGATTTAATTGAGACGGAGGTGGAGGAAACACTGCGTGACGACAAAGAAGAGGGTGATGAGAACCAGGCAGAAGCTCGTAAGTGATCAGGATTTTAGAGTTGTATTGATGGAAATGTCTTGGTTTTGTTACAAAAGTATTTGTAAGATATTTGTAAATATGAAGCAAAGCCATATCAAAATCATATTTGTTAATTTTACAACATATCATACCAATCTTTGCCTTGTTACTACTCAGTAGTCCAAAAACAAAAAGAAGACTCTTTTACTCTTTTTCTTGATTTTTTGTAGAATTCTGCATTAGATTTTGAAATAAGCATACTTTATTCAGCTTTCTCATGAGATCATTTTCTGATGAGTGGATCACAGTCATTCTGAATGCAGTTCTTAAGATTGCTGAATCCCTAAGCTTCTTAATAACACCATTTGGAAGTATATAGTCATAATGAATCATCAGTCACATCACATACTGTTTTATTTTATATTTTTAACTTTTCTCAAAAAATGTGAGTATAGCAATAGTTTATTGAGTTTTTTCCAAATCTGCCAAGTTACTGACATTAATATTGCATAGGAATAAATTAATAAAACATTGATTTTGGTCTATTTGTTGATTTTACAAATTTAGCGTTTCACATTTAGTTTTTTTTATTTAAGATCTGTTTGCTAAAATAACACAAGTATAGCGTAAACAATGTATCGCATACAGTATACATACGTATGCGATATTTGAACTTTGCGATAAAAAACTTTTTACTTACAGATCTATAGTAAATAGCTCAGTTTGACGTATTCAATTTCTATACTGAGTATCCTAATCCAGGCGATTGCAAATTTTCTCCAATCACTTTGGTTTTGAGCTAAGTCAGATTGACTTGTGGGTGTAACATGTATGCTGTTTGACTCTTCCAATAGCTTTTGGATATAGGATAGATATGATGTTCTCTGCTGGCCTGGCTTCCTTCTCCCATGTGAATGAGTGTAAAGAGCATGTAATCTGCAGGGTTCCTCCTCAGGCATTCTCAGTATATGGCTAAGAAATTTCAGCTGTGCAGCCTTACCCGATTTATCAAAGGCTTGGTATTTGTATCTTTGTAGATTCTGGAGTTGGGAGATGGTCAATACGCTTGATGTCAAGCATGACTTTATAACATGATGTTGCAAAGGTGTTTATTTTACTCTCCATGTTGCTTATTAGCGCCCACAATTCACAGCCATACAACAACACTGTCACACAAGTTGTGTTAAACAGTCTAACCTGCACATCAACAGGAATAATTGTACTTCTTCATATGCATTCCATCTTCCAGAATGCAGACCAGGCTAGGGCTTTATGTCTAGTATGATCTTTGTAATTTCTATACTAACATATTGATATGTAAAAAAGGCATTTCACATAGAGACTTGTGAGTTCAAAACTATTTAAATAGGATTACATACAGGAAGTATTTTATTTTAAATCATACATAATAAAACCTTTGAAGTCTTTTTGTTTAAAAAAGATTAGTATCAGATGAAAGTGCAAAGGCTATTTTGGACACAACGTCTACATAAGAATTTTCAAATGTGATTTTCTTGAAACGTGTTTTTCATAAAATAGAACAGTATGTGATGTTGGCGATGAAATATTGATACAACCACTTAATGTAAAAATTGTGGATAGATAGAACAAAAGTACAAAACAAAAAGATTAATTACACCTTTTGCCCTATTACCCTACATTTTATCATGACTACATTTTATCATAACTAAGAGTTAGTAACAAAGCAAGGTGCATGTTTAGCTGTTATTTTCATAGCTGTTTATTTTTGTTTAAGCAGTAAAGACACTTGGTTCCATTCATTCCTTTACAAGAGAATTTTTAACCATACCATTGGAAACACATTTTCATACAATGTTGTTCAGACAATGTGACTTTACTGTGTAATAGCCTCAACCTGTCTTATCCAACAAATCCCAAAATTGGATCAGGATGAGAGAGGCTTGGGGTTCAAATCCCAGGGGAAAAGGAAATCTCTGTATGATTTATTCGGACTTCTATGCATTTGGGAGTTGGTTTAAAATGGGCCTCAATCTTTCACAGACATTAGAATTATACACATAATATGTTTGTTCCTTTGAGAAATTGTGTTTGCAATGATTTTAATCATTATATGAAGTTAATAAATATATTACTGGAACTTACTTTGCAACTGTGTGACATTGCGACAATTACCAATGGTCTTCAACAGGAATCTGATTCCTGGGATTGGTCACGTGACAGATGGCTAGTGACGTCACGAAATGCTCGGTCCCACACGTGAGATAAATTAAAGCGTAGTCCCCCTTTCTTAGTGAGGGTCGGGTTCTCAATTTTCTCCCATATGGCTTCCTTGATTCCTCGCATGTGGTATTTTTCCTCCTTATCGAGAATTAAAACATCCTCCGGGTTCACAGTGTGTTTGAAGTCTTTGATATGCGAGTATACAGCAGAATTCTGCGCTTCGTTGGTGCTAGGCCTTCTGTGTTGGTTTATTCTGGTCTTCACAGATTGTTTTGTTTCACCAACATAAGTTTCACTGCTGTCACGTGACCAATCCCAGGAAATAAAATGTCTGTTGAAGACCATTGGTAATGGTCGCAACGTCGCACAGTTGCAAAGTAAGTTCCAGTTTTAGATTTATTAACTTCATATATTTACTTCTACTGGATGAATGAGAACATACATCTTCATATTGTAATCATTACTTGTTATAGGAATGATGATCCAAGTACTTATTAATTATTAGTTCATTTTGCCTGCACATGCTGCATGTTTTTATTAGTGTTGCCTTTTTGTGTTTGTTACATGTTGCAGAATTGAATAAGTTGCTGAATTCAGAGTTTGAAGCTTTCTTTGAAGATGTTAAATTGTCTGCTGTCACTAGTGATTTTGATGATGATTTAGAACCCAAAGGTTTGTTGATGACCATAGAAGTATTAGTGAGGAAAGAGGGAATCTGTTTACTCAGTATTTTATCATCACAAATTGATATATCAAAGTAGAGATTTTATAGGCAATTGACAGTAAAAATTATTGCAAATTATATCATTATTGCAGTGATTTGAGCCATGCAATAATTTTTTTCCATTGTACGGCATGAACAAACATGTGTGATATCATGATATAAAACAAATATTGAATGCCTATGCTCGTGCAATAGTACAAATATATCATTTGGTTAAATTTGGACTGATCCATTTCACTCGGCTACGCCTCGTGAAATAGAAAAGTCCAAATTTGACCTCATGATATATTTTGTACTATTGCACTCTCAGGCATTCAATATTTGTATACTGTGATAGTGCAATAAATAGTGTGGACATCAAAACGTCAACTCTTAACTGGGACCATAAAACCTACGATAGTCCCAGCTCTTAATAAGAAACAAATGCAATTTGTGCTTTGCAGATTAGTAAATGTGAGTTACAATGATTTTGACAGCCTTCAGGCTGTATTTAGTGGCAAAATAATTTTACATTTGACTGCCTACAATCTGTATTTAGCAGGCAGGGGCTTGAGTTTGTGTTATACTAGTAACATTTATCTCGGGTAATTTTAGGTATTATTGACTGATATCTGTCAATAGAGACTAAAACTTATTATTGCTGTAAATTAGGACTCGGTATTTCCTAGAAATAAAAAAGTACAGTATACATTTTTTATTTTAATGCAGGAATCCCATCTCTTTTAAAATATAGCACATTCGAGGTAGTATTAACATTCAACCAGTAATTTGACTAAACAATTAATTTGTAAAAAGATGTTATTGCAAATACCAGAGTAGTTAATAGGTCAAATCAAGTCCAACTAAATAGCTATTGATATTCTTTTGTTTTGATTAGAACTTTCAAGGAATTGTTACAATTTTTCATGATTCTATTCCTTTTCCTCATAATACTTCCATGAGTTAACTAGTAATATTGTAATGTGTATTATTTTAGTTATATAAGTGTGTGATAATAGTAGCTTTTTGTGAGTATCATATTCATTATATGTATTTTGTTTTAGTCATTCAAAGTTCCCTCAAACCCATTCGACAATCAAATCAATAATGTTTGTCTAAAGTTCCAATTAATAATATCCAATAAAAACTGGTTTGTTTTGAGCAGCTGTTGTTTTAATCAGCATTGAACTGAAATTGTTAATCAATTAGGATTAATTGTTCTCAGAAATTATATATTGAATCAAAATATTCTATCGTATATACATGTAGATCACTGTAGAGTAAATTAGTACCAGTGCAGTTTGCTACAAATGTGAGTTTGCTACAATATTTATATTGAAATCTGTTGAAATATTCCAGATCCAGTGCAGGTATTACAGGGACATGCCAAGCAACTGAAGACCAGGCTAAGTGGGGTGTTAGTTAGGAATATGGAAAGTCTTGTCAAGCTCATGTCACAAGGTAGGTAAAATTGAAAACAAGGCTACAAAACAGCTAGATTGAGTCTAGCTTGGTATAGGGATGTACTAAGTAAATTTTAATTAGGCTAGGAGTTAGGAATATAGAAATCTTGTCAAGCTTATGTCACAAGATACGTAAGAATGATTGATGCTCATGATATACTAGTAAGACACAGATAGCGTATAGCTAGACACTGATGGAATGCTAAGTTTCAATTTTTTTTAGTTAGCATCTTGAAAGTGTCTTAAATCAAAAATATATTTTCCATAATTAATATTGTTGTTTGTAAGATTTATTATTGAAATAATTGAATCTTTAATTTTAAAACTTGTTGCAGATCAAAAATGTTACAAAAGATCTTTTTGTGGTAGTAGTAATTCTGACGTACACTCGGTCTAACTTTAAACCTGGTCTAAATCTTAAACCTCTGTTAACTTGCTAGCATTTAAAATCAAACCACACGCTAGTTGTGTCATGCTAGTATATCATAGGCTTTAGTTTATCTAGGTGTTACATGGACACACTAAGTAAATGATGATTAGGCAAGGAGTTCAGATTATGGGAAGTCTTGTCAAGCTGATGTCAGAAGGTAAGGAGGTAAAGGAGACGACAAGTATTTCACAGGTCTGAGTGCCCATCTCTCTTACGAAGTGTTTTGGCCAGACTCCACAAGAATGATTGATGCCCATTATACTTGTATACTAGCAATCTGATGAATTTCGCCATTGGCTACCACCATCTAGAGCCAATCAACACAAACTTAATCTCAGATCTGGTTCAAAACTCTCAATCCCAAAGTGGTCTACCAAATGCTATCTCAATAGCCCTATTCCATACTTTGTGCAATTATTGAATACCACTTTGTAATATGTTCCTCTGCTTTTTAACAGTTTTTAATACAATTTCTGTATGTGCAATTCAGGCAGTGAATATTCATCTTGATATGTGTCTTAATATTTTATATTTTATATTGTTTTAAATGTTTAATTTATTATATATGTTTAAATGTTTTTTAATTGCTGCAATTCAGCCTTTGGCTGCGATGGTGATTTTAATAAACCAGTAATGAATGAATGAATGAATGAACACAGCTAGCCTCTTCAAAGCATCTAAAATCAAACCACACGCTAGTTGCTTGCGTCTTGCTAGTATATCATGGGCTTTTAGTTTAGTAGGTATTATAGTATATGTGAGACATGTGTGGTTTATCGGTATAAGTGCCCGACTCTTAATCACTGGGCATTGAGTGTTGTGGGTTCGAATCTGGTGGGTGGCGTGTGTAGCATCCTTGAGCAAAATACTTACCCTCATATGCTCCTCTCTACCCAGGTGTCAAGTGGGTACCGGCATTCTTCAGTGCTGGGAAGGTAACAGACTCACTGGGAAGGAGGTGTGGCGAACCCCTCACCGCAAATATGACAAAAAGTGAAGTCTGGCCCAATCGCTTTGAAAGAAAGATGGACCCTCTAACCTGTGTAAATACAGGCCGTCCCCTTTACCTTTACATTATATACTTAGTAAATGATGATTAGGCAAAGAGTTAGGAATATGGAAGTATTAAGGTGGTTCTAACGGCTACGGTGTCCTGCACAGAATGTGTTAAAAATTTCACAGAATGTGCAGAATGATGAAAAAAACTTGTATTCCAAATTCTGATTTTTTCTGTCAAAGCGTTTTTGAGTTAAGCTATTTTTTATTTTCCAATTTCCCATAGACTTTGTACATGGCAAATTTGGCCACCATGAAAATTGCACAAAATTTGGCAAATTTCTGAAAAAAATACTATTTACAAAATAATTTTTTTCTGTGGCAGTGGTTCACAAAAGAAACTATTTTTTGTTTCTTTGAATGGCAAACTGATCACAGATTGTCATAAATTTTGATTTAAAGAAATATCTTTCATCGTTTACGAATGCGAGACTATTAATGTTTCTACTTCTCAAATTGTATTGCGTTAATTTCTAGAAACACTGAATAACTTTTAAAATTAAAGTGTTTCTAGAAAATTTTATAGGTGTTTGAAAATATGCCTAAATTTAGGAGCTAAAAAATCATTTTTCTTGATAATAAAACACTTTCTGGCAAAAAGCCCACGAGAGAATTTAGCTATTGTGATCCTTCACCAGCCCCTAAATTTTGAATGTCATAGCACATTCCCTCTTGACATGAAAATTCAAAAACTCTTATTTTTTAGGGAATTTTCAAAAAATAAAGAAAAACATAAGAAATTGGCTGAATATTAAAAAACTTATTAAATGTTACCGTTGAAGGGTTTTCTTTAAATGGAAATAGGTTTTGTTTCCCTTTCCCAAAAACTATTCACTTTATACCTAATTTTCTGACATGTGTAAATAGCCGTTCAAGCTACCTTAAAAGAGCTGTTTATGATCTCTATGCGCAACTACACCATGCGGTATTTGCAGTCTGATATCTCCTATTTTATGGATGCACATAACTACTAAGTCCAAGATGAAATGTAAAAGTTGATATTTATTTTCCTTTCAGATGAAGAGGATCCACCTTTAAGTCCTACTAGTGACAAAGCTGAGCCACAGCAGGTAATGGTTTTGCTTTCTTAGCATTTGTTTAAAATATACTGATAACTAGACCAAGCTTGTATATCATATAATTATAGCTTGGAGAGTTTTGAATTGCTTTACAATGCGGTGCAGGGTAAGCAAAATAAAAATGATAGGATAGGAGCCCAAAACAGATATAAATAAGAAAAAGTGGGAGGTGGTATCATTGGAATTTTGGCTGTTGATCAAGGCATCTGATGTTGTAATCAGTAAACACAAGGGTACGTTTGCCCAAAACGGAACCAAGTTAGTACTAGGCTAAGTGAAATTTGATCAATTTAAAAGGACATGTTTTTTGGAATCTGTGATGTCCTTTCCTAATGAATTATACTGAAATTTGTTTAATTTGATCATTTGTCTGTTGCATTATTTTTTTCCAAATGAACAACATGTAGCTTAGTCTGGTTTGGTTAGTCTTGAACTAAACCAGTACTGTACTACAACAATTTGCAGTGTTCTAAAAACAGTCAAATGGATCAAATATGAAAGCTTCGGTATAAATCATTAAACAAGAACATGAATTATCTCTGGATTTCCCCCCAAATGAGTAATTTTCTAAGGGATCACATTTCATTTTCTCCAGGACTTGCTTAATCTTGATTTGTGCATGAGGACTTAGAAGTTAGGAGTTATCAGTGTCTAGTTGGATGATTTGAATATACTCATATTTTGTTTTCTTAATTTTTCTATTTTTATTGTAATGTGCAGACTGATTCCCCAGGTTCCATAGTCGAAACAGTGGATGTGAAAAAAATAAGTGGTAAGTCTGCATAGATTTTTTCAGGGGGGGGGGGGGGTACTTTTCAGGAGAACCAGTTTTAATTTAGTATGTGTGCTTTTGGAGCATTTTCTAAACTTCAAAATAACTTTTTTATTAAAATTGGCTAAAGTGTCTAAAATTCTTACTTTTTTTCTTTATCATATTTGGTATGTTTTCATCTATTTCTTAACTTCTCCCTCATTTTGATATGCCGCATTACATCTCTGATGTATGATTAACAGAGACTGGATAATGATATAATAAACATTAAGGTTGATGCTAATTTATTCTCTTATCAACCTGGTCATTTTTGTGTGCTAAAAGCACTGGATGTATTGAGTACTATGTCATCTTGATTGGTAATAGTGATCTGAAATCAACTAATACCATGTTTACAGTAGACAAAAGTTGTAATGGATTTGAGTGGACTTCAAAAAGGTCATAATCCATCTAAGTCCATTTTCTAGTGTAAAGGTAACTTACGTGAAGGTAATTTCAAAAAATGATTAACATTAGAATTAAATCAATTACGAGTTTTGGCCATTGCAGGGATGTAACTTTTCAGAAAATTTCCTGAATTCAGGAAATTCACACAAAACATCTGTATTTTCAGAAAATTAAACCAAGTACAAAAAACTGCTCTGTTTTAAGGGCATTTTTACGCATTTCAGGTAATTTGGTTGTTCATGTGTTACATCTCTACCAATGTAAATGGGGTACTAAACAAAGTCAAATTCAATACTCAATTTAAATCAATGGCGAGTTTTGGTCAGTGCAACCAAGGTATTATTAGAGAATAAAAGATAAGATTTTTTGTTTTGCCTGTCATCTATCGTCTCATAATGGATGGGCGTACATTATTTT
>JXSR01S015780.1:1573-11586 GCA_000969725.1 Ophiothrix spiculata
TAAGCCTACTTAATCACTTCATTTTGGGTTCTATTCTTAATTTCTTGAAAGTCAAATAAATTGTCTTTAAAATGATACCAAAATTAAAACATTTCATGGGATTGCTAAAAAGATATGACAAAATTTATGCATAAATCATTCTCAATGTAACAAATCCACCTTTTATGGGTGCCCACATTAAAAAGGATGACCTAATGTTCAGATCATACACATTGTTAATAAGGAGTGGGAAGCATCTGCATCATTGATGCGCTCGTTTATGAGATATTCTATGAACTGAAAAGGAGTTCATTTTAGGTGATATTCTTGATAAACTAATCAAATTTACTAATGAAATGTTTTGGCTTCTTTCAGGAGCTTTGTTCACTCAAGAATGGCTTCTGATATGAAATCTACATAAATTTTGTATTCATAACAAATGACATATCTTTCCCAATATTGAGATCAGATCATCATCCTGAATCATGATAGTGTGGAATATATCATATGACTTATATGGTATATTCCACTAAATTTTACAATTCCACCAAAAGTGAATCCATAGCCTTAAATGAGCCTTTAATTGTGGTGAATTTTTGAGTTCAGCAACTTCCATAAATTCAACTTTTAAGTATTTAATGTTCCTATTTTGCAATTAATAATTTGCATTGAGGAAGCAATAAATTTGCCTCCTATCTTGAATGCAAACTAGATGTGAAATGCTGCAGGGTGCCTTACTTTATTCATGTGACTAGTCAGTAAACGCAATTACACTCGAGTCGTGTTTTTGAAGTATGCAATAAGCATCCGATTAACGCACAAAAACCAATATGAAAAATAGTCCCTATTTTTCGAATCATAACAATGTTCCCAATCTTGCTGAATATTCAAGTAAACTTATGATAAAGGTTGTCTATGTGATAGCAACAAAATTAGGGAAAAATAGTTCCAAAATCATAAACAATTCATGTGCAAAATATTAGTACGCAGTGATTTGGTCCTAATTAATCATAATAATTCATTATTAGTCTCTTACACAATCCAGAACCACCAGTTCATAATGTTGAAGAATACAAGGGATATGCTATGGATCTCATAACAGAGTCTGATTGCTTGTTGCATACTTCAAGGCTTATACAGTATATACATGCAAAGTGCTGTCACCAATTATTATTACGCTCTCATCAGGTAACCGTCACATTCATTTTGTTTCACATAGGTTGGGTGCATGGCCAATGCAAACACCCTATGTGCACTTTTTGTAATGTTCCCAGCAACAGTTTCTCAATATCAGTCAGGTTGATGAAGCAATTTAGATTAATTGCCTTGCCCAAGGACATAATCTGTTGGTGGTAGCAGGGCTTGAACTCATGACCTACTGATTTTGAGTCCTGTGTTGTTCCACAAGACCACACGATAAAGTTGAACCAAATTGACAAGGTATAATCAGCTGTTTGTGTTTGCTGCAAAACTTAAAAGAACAGTTCGTTATTTGAGTGCAAGAAAGTCGTATCTGTAATAGCTGCCATTTGTCATTAATCTGGATTGCACACGGTCTAATCTCCAATCTTGGGTCAGTGGTTCTTGAAATGGTTCTTCAAGTGACACTGTCATCTGAAGAACCATTTCAAGAACCACTGACATAAGACAGAGAATTTTTGAGGGATTTTTTACATTCCTGTGACAAAATATAAAATAAAAATAACTTAGGGCAGCTATTGTAGATACGACTTTCTTGCACTCAAATGACGAGTTGAGATTGCACACCTAAAATTCTTGATGTCATCTTGATGTTGCAACCACCATGATAAGACACCCGGGATAGACACTCCATGACCAGCTTCATGCAGCCCATGAAACATTTTGTGTAGGAATGAGATTTGGAATAGCAAAAAACTCACTTTGGATTTGCTTATCCAAATTATATGTCTATTATAATCAATGTTGCTGATTTTCAAAAGAAATATTTAGTTCATTACCCCTTCCACTGCATGGTGCAATATAAAAACTAGGATTTAAGGGCGAAGACAATTATGTTAAATATGTCACAAGTTCCTATATGATCTTATTTTATATATCCTTAACAAACTTTCCACTTCGTAGGATTAAATGGGATTTGTTGTATTACCAAGCAAAGTTAAAAATACCGCGAGAGAAGCATTATTGCGGGAAATATAGTCACGTTTCTGAAAAGGAAATGTCTGCATCGGAATTTGTGTGTAGTATAGGAAGTTATTGATAAGATTTCTCTCTTTCTTTTTTCAGATTATGTTAAGTGAATTTCTGATGACAGGGATTAACAAGTGCCTTTTACCACAAATATATGCAAAATTGGATGTGTACTTATGCAAGCAAAACAAGTAAGTTTCAAATTCAAATCATCCAGAAAGATTTAGGTTTTGAGTTATTGGCAAAAATAGGTCTAAATTAGGTTTAAAAATATAATTCTAATCTTAATCTTCACCATTGACCTATTCTTTGCAATTTTCAGCAAATAAGATTATAGATAAATATCAAAAATATTAGAAAATCCCTTTTTAACGTATGTTCTTAATTTTAACAAGTTGAAAGGTTCATTAATTGATAAACAGATTATAAACAGGGTTTTTTGTCCTTCCTTTGACCAATGTAAACTTTTAAGAAGCAGCATTTGCATAGGGTTTAATATAATTGACTATCAAAATATATCTTTCTCGCAACCAACCAATCAGTTGTGTTGTTACAAATCGGTGTTACCTTACATACTCTACACACCTCAAATTGATTTTGTTTTTCTTGATTCAAAACTTCTCACATTCCTGAAGATCTAGTTCAACTACTCCTTAATCCTCATGATATAAGTCGCATTAACCTGACTAGCACAGCTAACCTATGTCGCATCTTAACAAATATGATTTTTAATCTATAAAAGGGAAGTAATAAATTTGGCTTTGATCTAGATGTCTACGTTATTGGTGAATAGCCATAGGGGGTTCTTATGTATTCATAAAATCAATAAACAGTGTCTCTATAGTGTGCTTGCCCCGACTGCTGACTCCACTGATTCTTGGCCTGAAGTTTGTGAACTAAAGAACACCTTTAAAGGCGCATGCCACGATTGGTAATTATACATTTCTTTTGAATTTCTATTTTATTGAATTATACAATAAAGTTAATTTGGAATTTAAATGTTATTTTTGTTTTGTTTTGTTTTGTTTCGTTAAGTTCATGCTTCTTTTTTAAAACTGTATTATCTACTACATAATTCAATGTGTAAATTAGTTGATGTATGGTTTAATAGGGTGATTATTAAAGCAATACTATAAGATTTTGATCAAAAATGGTTTAGAGTACAAACAGCATAAAATGGAGGGATGTGACTATCTAAAAGCGTTTTCAAGCGTATTTTGTGAAAAAAAATGTTTTGCCACCAAATAATGGATAAAAAGTATATGCATGCTTTCCTATACTAATACATGTGGAATTAAATTCGGGATCCCGAATTTAATTCAACAAATGGCCATAACAGAAAAAGTAAGCATCTTTGAGCCAAATCGTTTGGAGGGTATTCATATCTACCAAAAACAAACCCAATAAGTCATGGGTGACAAGGGGCATTTCAATTTTAACACTTTATAGTATTGCTTTAATTCGGAATATTGTATTTTTCCACTGAACCAAATGACCTTTGGTAAAAACACTGAGTAAAATATCTTCAAAAGAAATTTGACAAACATGGGTAAAATCACCACTAGATCCATCTCACCTTTTAAAGTTAAAAAAATGGTATTAGAAATACCCCACCCTAAATCAAATAAACCTGCTCAAATATATATATGTGACCCGTCATATCGAAAGGTATCTTAAGGGTCTCAAAAAGAACATTGATTTTTTTAGTCTCATCTTAAAGATTATATTTTAAGCTTTAAAATGACACCTTGCTTAAAATTGGTTATTGGATATTCAATTGCAAAGTTACAGCCAAATTGGTAAAGGCATCGGGTTGATTCAGAAAACTATAGTTCTGGGAAAATCCAATCTGAGTTTAAAGTTTCTGTACTGGTAAAACTTTAATGGAGAAAGGATTTTTATCTCGGTTTTTAAAACATTTGTCTCATGTTTTGGATGTTGGAACTACACTTCAAAGGTAACATTTCTGATGAAATTAGAAATTCGACCTTGGACGTGATTTTAGACTATGGTCAGCTACAATGGCCCGTATCTCGTAATTTACTATGGCTATGCCGACCTTAAGGTACCTTTCGATATGACGGGTCACATATACATAACATGCAACTCCAGAGCATATATTGAAAGCACCGAAGAATAAATCTACTATAGCTAGGAGCATCATAGTATTTTCGCAGGATTATTTTCTTAAATTTTTGCCATCTGTTTGATAAAATGTCTCCTATCTTAGTAATCCTAGACTTCCTTGCTCTTAGAGCAATATCACCTCTTATGTAAGCTGATACAATGAATGGGACTCGTAACCACGGAGAAAGGTCAAAAATCTTTATCTATATGATTCTATTGATGATATCAGATTTACCAAGTGGGAGTATGGTATTCAAATACAATTTGAACAGAAACCAATGTTAAAAATAGTACTGAAAATCTCTATGGATTTTTTCAACCAAGATTACATAACATGGCTTTTCAAACTATTTGTCCCTATGTTGCACATTGATGTTAGAGAATTGATAGTGTTAAAATTACAACTTGGAAATAAGGGAACGACAGAGACACAGCGTAAAAATCAGTGATTTTCTACCCACGCTTTTTATTATTTTTCAAATCAAGGTTTTCAAAACCAAAGTCATATCTGATGAAAGACTGTAGAAATAGCCCTACTATAGCCTTATATTTAAAAGTTTGTCACTGTTCAACTGCAAAAAACTATTTTCTTCATTTCTTTCTAATGTATTTTTCATTAGTTTTGAATATTCCTGCAGTATGGTTATACCCTATTCACTCGTCCAATTCAACTACGGATTTTATAACTGTATATCATGTAGCGATTTTTTAATTCATACCAGTCTTCCAAAACTGATGTCAAAATACTCTTAAAACGCTTCATCATAGAGTACGATGATTTGACAAACTTTTGAAAGTTGGAATATTTAATAAAAAAAAGGGTTTTTCAGGCGTAAAATAGTTGAATTGGACGAGTGAATAGGGTATCCCATTAATCACCAATTATCCTTCCAAGTATGATGAAAAACAAATGATATTTACTAGTGAATCTTTTGTTTCTGAAATCCAGGTTTGTTTAGCTTGTCCTAAAAGTGGGATGTCTTAAAAGTGGAAGAAAGTTGGTGACAAAGTGGACATAGAATTCATCATGTGAATGCATTAAAGTCGTTTCTGCAATTTTTTATAAATTTGCCATGTGAACTATATAATGCCCAATCTTGGTTTAGTGACTTGTGAAATGGTATTGTCACCTGGAACACCATAAAACATTTGGAGACAAATTGGATTTCTTGCAGTTTAGTTACAAAGTGTTAAATAAATATTACTGTAAAACGGGGATATTTTCGCAAGTAGAAGTTATTTTTGAAAGGCGACAATCAACAATGTTTTGCGCATGTAGAGTCAGTGTTTTTAAGCTTCCTTACATAACCTATATATAAAATGAATATATTTGCGGGTTGTTATATTCATGANNTATAAAAAATTAAACCCTCGCAAAATTGACCCGTGGCAGATATATTTCTCTTAATATGTCAAATTGGTCAATTCTTGAATTCAAGGTAGATACCCTTCATCTCCTCAGGAAAATGTACATCCAAACTATTTTTCAGTCATGTAAAGAGAAATCATTTCCACTGTAGGGACTCGAACCATGACTTCTAGCATGGGTTAGTCATGCATTACAAAGCAAGGTAACATCCTCTGAGCTTTCAAGGCAGCCTTGAGATCGTGAAGTGAAATATAAAACATATATATATTTTACAATGCTGTATTTTTCTTTGTTTATATGAAAATATAGCAATTTTTACTTTAACGGAATTCTCAATTTATACGTTTGCAACTAATATAAAAACAGGCAATACAGAGCTCGAATTGGGAGATCTTGGAGTACTGGTGCTCATACGTTTTCATTACATTATCATTCAAAATCAACACCACATATTTATACAATATTATATGTAATTCAGTAAGAAGTATCAAGCCTACAATCTGTCTAAATTTTGAAACAATTGAATTGTGAGGTTTCGGCAAAAAAGGCGTCAACTTTTTGAAGTAGTCTGTTGACACCATTATTTAATTTATCATAGATGTAAAATCATTAAGGTTCATGTATAAACTAAAGACTCTATTCCGTATGTAATGCCAAAAACTGTGATATGCTGACATGTGCAAGTAGGCAAAAAACTTGATATTTCTAGCCTTGCATACTGAACATCATTTGAAGTGGTTTATTGAATGCATGCCTAAAGGGACATGTGTTGATCAAGAACAAAATTTGCATATGATTCTAGTCTGTCAGGGGATCGAACGTGAGCCAAAGTAGTTAAAATTCTGCATTCACATGCGAACCAATTTTAAAAATAAATTGTTTGTTTGGCCTCCAGTGGAAAAATTAAAATTTTTGGTCGGTCGGTCGGTTGATCTTTTTTTTTTTTTTTTACTCTTCACATAATATATTATAGTTTAAAGACTGATGTCATTCCATGGATTTTATCGTGAATACCAAGCAATGCAGGGCTTAATCAAAGATTGTGTGTCATTATTTAGAGAAAATATGCATTTTATACTACTAAAATTTGACTTTATACCGCTAAATTTTACGTTTCACATCAAAAATATTGAGTTTTCATATTTTACATGTTTGCGACCCAAATTTTTGCCATTTTTAGGGTCGGTCGCGGAGGACAAACAAACATTTTTTTTTAAGGCCCAATGGATTATATAGGATTTTTAATATCAACCAAATGAGCTAAAAGATTATATATTGTAATTTGATTTTTCTTTCCAAGAAAAGTTAAGAGTTTTGTTGTGGATTTTACCTAGTCATGGATTTGATATGGTTGACATCTATTAGCATAAAATTACTGTGATTCTTGTTGCTCACTATGAAATTTCACTTAACTCTGAAACCTTAGACTTCCTTTTCTTAAGAGCAAGTTGGCCTTTTATGTAATGCGATATACAATATGTAACACTTTTCCCGTGAGGAGCTAAAAAGGTCAGGCGTGTTTTGATATCATATATACAAAGTGGGAGGATGGAGTAAGAATACAATTTATACAAAATTTAAGAGTTGGAAATGAGGAAACCAAATTATTTCACCTCTCAGAAACTTGAGACTTGCCTCCCACACTATTTGTGACTTTTGAACCATTTTCTCAGCTAATAAAATACTTAAGTTGAGTAGGCATACCAAATTACTGTTTTATTTAATGTAGGGTACGCAGCAATAACATGCTTTTATTATGATAAGTGTAAAATGATCAGTAATTTTTGCATATGTTTGGATAGATAAGGCCAAAAAAAATAATGGTTTGTCTCAAAGCTGATGAGTGATTTAAAAAGTAATGCGGAATGCGTTTTGTTTTTTTTGTTTTAAGATTCCAAATTTTGCCTGTACAAATTGAATGTAATGCGTCGAATTCTGCACCATCAGCATCATCAACTATACCTAAGCCAGTAAATAGATCGCCTATTTTTATGCACGGGTTATTTCCGGTTGTAATGTCAAACTTTCCGCAAAGCAGCTGAATCTTTAAAATTGGATGGTTGTTCTTCACAAAATACGCAACAAATACAACACAAAGTCTATGAGCTTATTAAAGTTTACTGCAGTAAAAGTTGTAGTAACGCACACTCAATGTCGACACAAGAACACAATTTCTGCAAAGGACAAATAGATGACGAACTGCAGTTGCAATCTTTCTCACACGATCTTAGCTTGCCGCAAGATTTTGGACGTATCGAAATATATATTCGTTTTTTGTGAGAAAAAAAAATAATTCTCAGATATTTTGGGAAAATATTAAAAAAAAAAAAAAAAACTTGAAATAAAAAAAATTTCCGCATTACTTTTTTTCAAAATCGCCCGATTTTACAAATGCGCGCGTCAGCTTTGAGACAAACTTTTTTTTTATTTGGCCTAAGACCCATATTATCAGATGAAAGAGTTTGTAGTTTCAAATTGTATGTTGTTGAGAATATTATAACCCAAGCGTTTCTTGCATTTAAAATCCAAAACACTGAATTTGTCTAACAATCTATCAGTTAAACATTTGATTTAGTTTAATCTTTCTTTATTCTGGATAAAACTCTTTCAATACAAAGTACTGGTCTCCCAAGAGGTCCAGAAAACATTTTATACAATTTATATACATGTGTTCAATGTGAACAATAAATTATGATATGAAGAACAATGTAGAACATTCACTACAATTTGGCATGGATAAAATAAATGAAATTACATACATGTATTCAATGCACTTTTAAAGTCATTCAAACTCATGTTCAAAAAGTTTGTGCGAATATCAACAGGAAGACTATTCCATAGGGAAGCAGCCCTATACTTAAAAGCCCTTTTGCCAGCAGAGTTGTACCATGGAGGCACAATAAGAATGTTACCAAGCTGACTTCTTGTATTTTTGTCATGAGTTGAATGCGTAAAAGTGAAATAAGAAGACATATAACTGGGAGCAATTTCTTGTAAACACTTGAATGCCATAATAATTACATGATTTTTCCATCTGACATCAAGTGTTTTCCAATTTAGGTCTTCCATCATTTTATTAATTGATGTCCTGATATCTGCATGGAGAAGAATGCGCGCAAGTTTATTTTGCAGAACTTGAAGGCTGTTATGATGCTTTGCATTGAAGTTAGACCATACAGGAGTACAATAATCAAAATGAAGGAAGACCATAGTTTTTGCTAATAAGTGCACTGTGTTACAAGGAAGATATTTCTTAACTCTACAAATAACACCAATACGTTTAGATACATTTGAAGAAAGATAATTGACATGGTCATCCCATGATAAACAAGGGTCAAAAATGATGCCTAAGTACTTTTATCTACAGTTTCTATAATATCATCTCCATAGTTAACTGTTATATTCTTAAACCTACTTAAATTCTGCGTAGTTCCAAAAGTCATAAACTTAGTCTTCTTGATATTCAAAGTCAAATGATTAGTTTTAAACCAATTTGCATCCAAATTTAAGTTCTCATTAAGTTCAGTTTGTAAAGTCACAGGATCTGATGAACTCACTAAAAGAGACGTATCATCAGCATACATAACACACTTACATTTCACAGAATCGGGAAGTGAATTAACATAAATAATGAACAAAAGCGGACCTAAAATGGAGCCTTGCGGAATTCCGATGTCAATATTTTGCATATTAGAGAGGGTAGAGTTAATATTAACACACTGAGATCTGTCTTTAAGATATGAATTGAACCACTGAAGAGAGTTTCCGATAATGCCATAATCCTGAAGCTTTTTGAGAAGGAGATTGTGGTTGACCGTATCAAAAGCTTTTTTAAGATCCAGGAAAATTGCTCCAGTAACTCTACCTTTATTTATGTTGTTCAAGATATAGTCTGTTACATCAATTAATGTAGTATTAGTACTATGATTACTTCTAAAGCCTGACTGACATGGATGAAGGATATTGTTATTAGTAAGATAACCCTTACGAAAAAAATTAAGCTCGTTACGAGCTCGTAACTAGCTCATTATTACGAGCACATCATCGAGCTCATTACGAGCGCTTTACGAGCACGTTACGAGCGCGTTACTAGCTCGTTACGAGCTCGTTGCGAGCGCGTTACGAGCGCGTAACAAGCGCGTTGCGAGCTCGTTACGAGCGCGTATTTGAAACGATACGCGCTTGTATTTGAAACGATACGCGCTCGTATTTGAAACGATACGCGCTCGTATTTGAAACAAAACGCGCTCGTATTTGAAACAAAACGCGCTCGTATTTGAAACAAAACGCGCTCGTATTTGAAACAATACGCGCTCGTATTTGAAACAAAACGAGCTCGTATTTGAATCAAATTGTGCTCGTATTTGAA
>JXSR01S015780.1:102209-113488 GCA_000969725.1 Ophiothrix spiculata
AAAGAGCGATTTTATAAACATAATACTGACCAATTGTTTTTGGCTATGTTTTTTAGATAAGATTTCTTGTTGTTTTGTGATCATGCCTTAAAATGACAGGGGCAATTAATCCCCCTACAGGGGGAGGGGGGCAGGTGACTCTCGTTCCCCTTTAATCTATCTGTTTGTTGAAAATAGGCCATCAGGAAAGTTGAATTTGGCATATCTCTTAGCTTGGGATGTCTCTTACTAGTGCAAGAAAGAAAAACTTCCCCTGTAAGATACAAACTTTTGCAAGCTTAACAACAATTGAATAATTTTTACAATATTTTGATGAAAATGTCTTTTATTTTAAAGACAAATTACACAGGAAACATAAGATGAAATACTAACACCGTTGGGGAGAGAGAATTTTGATATGCCAGGATTTAACCATGTTTAAAAAAGTCACATTCAAATCTGATATGTTATCATCTTGAACGCATGTAAAGTGAAGGCCTGAATATTATACCTGTAGTTATGAATTGTCATATAAGTAAAAGTCTTGAAATTGGACCGGTTTGATACCCTTAACACGGATCATTGCGTTTAAAACAAGGCTTCATATTTTGCAAAAACGGGCTTTGCGAGCAATTAGTCATAGTGAATTCAGAAGCCATTCAAATCCACTCTTCATTTAATATAATCAACTGAAAATTGATGAGCTTTGTAAATTGAATATTGGAACATTTATGTATAAATACAGTAATAATATCTTACCTTCAATTTTTAACCTAATGTTTATAACTAATGCAGATACTCATAACTATAATACTAGATTTGCCAATAACTTTAAATACCCTAAAAATAAACTTGAATTTGGTAAGAAGTCAATTT
The DNA here is from genome assembly GCA_000969725.1 of Ophiothrix spiculata. Lineage (NCBI taxonomy): Eukaryota > Metazoa > Echinodermata > Ophiuroidea > Amphilepidida > Ophiotrichidae > Ophiothrix > Ophiothrix spiculata. The sequence goes on from JXSR01S015780.1 coordinate 103,065, forward strand.
CTTATAATGGAGTGGAAGTTTGGAACAATATCTCTGATAAAATTAAAAATTCTGATAATATTAAATGTTTCAAAAGTAATTACAAGAAATATCTTGTTTCTCAATACTAAATTCATTTTATCACTTTAGTTATAAAATTATATATGTAAACTTTCAAAGGAGTCTGGAACCAGACAGGCCTTCGGCCTATTTTCCAGTCCTCCTCCGCATTATTGTATAAATGATATGTATATTTTCTAGATTTATATACTGTCTTATTGCATATGTGGAAAGAAGAATAAATTATGTTATTATGTTATTATGTTATGTTGTGGAATGCAGTTTGGAATTGTCCGCCAGTCATCGTTAGTGAACGTCAGTTAACGTTGGTACAATCTGCTTGCCAGCGCAGACTGTCGTTACTATCAATCGCTTTCAGCTGCAAGTTTTTAACATATTGTGATATCCATTTAATAGTTTTGATGTCGTTCAGATTTCGTCATGAAATTTGAGTTGGAATTCCTCCTGGATATTTAGTTGAATATTTCAATATCATAATGCTGATAAAAAGGGGTTGCACCTTGTAAAAAAAAAATAAATAAATAAATAAAAATAAATGTCGGTGCTTATATAGCGCTTTTCCACAATTGATCAAAGCGCTTTACATTTATTCCGTTACCAATAGAATATAACCAACTTACGCGGCTGCCTTACAATCACGGCGCCTATTGAGTATATTCCTAGTAACTACCCATGATAACGCTTGGGTCGACGAAGCAATTAAGATTAAATGTCTTGCCCAAGGACATAACCCGTTGGCCGTAGCGGGGCTCGAACTCACGACCTACTGATTCGCAGTCCTGCTCTGTTCCACTAGACCACACGAGCTCCAAATATAGTACTGACAAGCTAAAAACCCAATATTCCAAAACAGGGACTATATTTTTGATATATATATTTATTTTTGTTATATATTTTCATCCTGTTTCATAAAGCTATTGATGAAATATTAATGAGTAATATTTCACAACAGCTGTTTTTTCACCCAATTTTGTGTGCATCTTACTCCCACACGTTTTTACTGTCAACAACAGTTTTGAACTCAACAAACAAATGATCAATGTAATTGCTATTTTTCAGGTATAATTAAAATGAAAAAGAGATATTAAAGGTGTGTGGCCAATAACTTCATGTTGTGACCAGGTCAGTTTTTATATTCCCCTCCCCTACATTTTTCTCAATAAAATTAAACTTAGTGATCACCAAAAAGCTTGTATTTTCTTAATGACACCTGTAAAACTTATTCCTTAATTATGTTTCCTAGGTTAAAGAGGTAATTTTAAATAGTTGTGAATTACTAAAAAAATAGTTAACCACAATTAACATGACAAATAGTCATGTGAGTGTAAGAAAATCGTACCTGCAATAACTGCCATTTACATAAATTGCATCACACATTGGAATGTCCAGTCTTAGGTCAGTGGCTCTTGAAATGGTTCTTCAGAGCGTGGCCGAGCGGTTAGAGCACGGGTCTCGTAATACAGAGATTGTGGGTTCGAGCCCCGGGCCGGGCGGTTTTCGTCTCCATGTTTCCTTGGGCATGAAACTTTACTCTACTTGCTCCGTGGTCGGACAGTCACGTAAAGCCCTGGGTCCCCTGTGCGAATGCTCCTTCATGGGGTGCTGCATACAGTGTATACCTGGTGAGTCAGGTGATGGTGTCACCTGAAGAACCATTTCAAGAACCACTGACATATGGAAGAGAAATTTTTGAGGTTTTTTTCCTTTCTAGTGACGAGGTGTTAAATAAATATAACATATGGCAGCCATTGTAGATATGACCTCCTTGCTGTCACATAACGAAATATCATGGGTCGTTTTTTCGTGTACATGGCTGTGGCTCAAGCTATGCAAACCATCTTTGTAAAGTGCAGTATCAGTTCGGCGGAACTCACAATTCGGATACGTATCCGAATTCGGATACCCACGTACATTTCGTACCCAAATTGTGATACCCGTGTCAGAATAAGGATATGGAGGGGTATCTGAATTCTGATACTCCTATCGTGGCACAGGAAACAATGCGATAGCGCAAGCTGGCAAGTACATATGTGACTTGCTCCCACATAACCCGAACAAAGTCGCCAGAACACTTAAGGAGATATAGCCCAATAAACTTGTCACAAATCAATAGAAAACAAAGGAATTTTCAACCTTAATATCACTTTTTGACATGCAAAACATTGAGCAATCCTGGAGTGTGATATATCATTGGAAAGCTCATAATTTTGTCATTTTAAATTTGGTAAAATTTGAAAAAGGGATTTGTGCGACTTTGTCCGGGTTTCGACAGAGCAGGTCACATATACAACATCTTTCTTGCATTAATGATAAATGTATCTGTGGAAATGTCATTTTCATCTGTGCAATTCCAGCGGAACAGCTTCGAAACATGTCCTGATAGCTTCTTATCACAGAAGGCAAAATAATTTGGCCTAAACTTTCTTAGAATTTAGATGACAAATGATGATAATGTTATTGACTTTTATACATACCGGTATGGTGCGTGGCGAAGCTGCATATTCATTTCAGCTGCTATCCCGTTTCAGCTGTTTTTAATCCAAATTCGGATACGGGTATCCGAATTGTGATACAGAGTATCCGAATTCAGATACGTATCCGAATTGTGAGTCCTGCCGAACTGATATGTAGATGATGATTTTTCACTCAGAGTAGAAACTATAGCATCAGACCTTCACGTTTGAGGAGCTCAATTGCACATGAGCTCCTACAGCTCTCCTTAACAACATTCCAGGAGTGCGTTTCTCTGAGCTCCTCACCACCATTTCTAAACCATTGTCTCACCCAGGAATATTTGAAATTGAGCTCCTCATAACACTCCTAGCCAAACTCAGGAGAGTGATTGACAGAGCTCCTGCTATTTTTAGAAATGAAGGCCTGTAGCATATCAAAAAATAACCAAATTCACTGACAAAGTGTACCGTCAAAATCAATCATTGCCAAAGTGACTGGTTCACGCTTATAATGCGTAGAACCACAATCAAAATGATCACAATACATATCCAATTGGTAGCCAACTGAGCGTAAACAAAGCGTGAACCAGTAACCAGGATATGACGTTTTTACTTTGTCTGCGAATTGGGTCATTACCTTTAAAGAATAATTTCAGAGATGAAATGGAAATTGTTTGATTATAATGAAGCAAGGTTATTTGGGTTGGATCATTGTTAAAGGTAGTTCAACTTTGAAAAAAAAAAAAACATTATGATGAGTAATTGAATTAATTATATTTTATTGTGTTATTTTTAGGGTTATGATGTCAGTTTGGGAAAGGTCGTAATTCATTAACGTTAAAGGGGCATTGGACAAAATTTTGAAATTTTGTTTGTGGATGATTTACACTTCCTATGTTAGAAAATAACAGCCAATTACCAAATATCGGGAAAAATTTGATCAAAACCTTTAAAAAAGTCAAAATTTGAATTTTAGTTTATTTGTTGTTTTTGGGTATGAGGCTATTCTTTAAACATATTTATTGATGCTATACAATGAGAAAGAGTCAAAGATTTGTTTGTAAAACATTCCTTTTACATCAAAGATTGCTGGAAAATCAAAAGAAATTTAAAATTTTCATTAGATCTCCTGAAAAAGCCAATTATAGAAATTCAACTATAGATGGCAGTATTTATAGTTGTCGACAACGATAATTAAAAATAAGAGAATATCTAAATATTTTGATATATAGGGTTGGAATTTGACAATGAAACTTTGCATGCTGTCATTATTACCACTATTACTTAAAATGATGCAAAAATGTCAAAATGTTTAAGGAAAAGTTTGGGGATGATGCTGAACTTGTCCAATGCCCCTTTAATGAAATCATTTACCTTAAATGAATTCCTATATACAGATGAATTCATTTACTCTTAACTATAAATCATTTTTAGAGCAATCTATGAACATCTATTCTAAAAATTTGGTTATGAAATTTTGAATTCTATCTGCCAATTGTTTGTTTGTTTGTTGGTTTGTTTTTGTTGGTTTTTTTCAAAAAAATTTGGCAGATAGAATTCAAAATTTCATAGCTAAATGTCTTGTATGGAACTCAGGGAGCTGATCCAGGCAGCGATAGATCTTGCCCAGATCCCTCTACCAACCCTACCACTGATCTACCTTCCCTCTGACCAACCCAATTTAGTGACTAAGCAGCGAGACTGCTTATCCATTCATTCTGACTGACCAATTTTGACTGGTTTGGTGCTAACAAATAACTGGGCTCTGTGCAAGAGTTAGGCAGCGATGGTGCATATGTGGACTGGTCAAGGTTCAGTGCCACCTAGAGGTTGCTGTAGAACCTGAAATGATGCTTGGTGTAGAATAGAGCTTACTTGGGCCACAGTGGTCAGCGAACACCTACAGTGTGCTGAGGCCACATGGAATTACAAATCAGGGATGCATAGCACACCATGAATCCCCTGCACTTATTTATTTCTTTTATATAAGCATCACTTATGACAGAAGGTGGTGCCTGCACTGTAACCGTGCCTGTCATAGAAAGTGACGCCTAATATTGAACGTGTTTTGTTCCTCCTGCTGGACTTGACACAAGTTGCATCAGCATTATTTGTATTTCATAGCCTCTTTATGCTTGTCAGAGAATGTAAAATGTCATCCTCACTGTGATGAACTATAAACAATTATATTATGTTGAAATTTAATCAGGTGAATTTCTGCATAAATAATGACTGAAATTTGAACATGAAAATCTAATCATGAGGTTGACAGTTGCCTATAGGAAAAATAAGATTTTCTTGGACAATGTAAACAAAAATCCATGGTATTGGTTGCATAACAAACAATGGGGCCCTGCACTCTCTAAATTTCAGAGACTTTTTTAAGTCTAAAAGACTTGTTAAAATGACAGAGCGTTTTTGAGATTTAGAATAATAAGCCCGTCAAAAAGACTTATTTCAAATAAATCCTATACAATGGCGTAGCCAGGGGTGTGCAAGGTGGGCACATTTTTGCCCACCTTGGAAATTTTTTGGAGAAATTTTGAAGACCTGGGAGAAAAATAAAGGGGGCAAGAACTGCCTTTTCCCCATAAAATTACGACAATTAGAGCTGAAAATCGCTAAAAATTAGGTTGAAAACTTCATAAAGCACAATATTTGGCGGTTTTTCTTGAAAAACGCGGCCTAGTAGGCCCTTTGGAACCCCTGTAAAGTCGCTCGATAAAATTCATTGGAGAAATCTTGGGTGGTTTGCCCACCCTTGGAGAAAGGCCTGGCTACGCCACTGATCCTATAGATTGAAAAAAGAATCAACAATTGACTAAGAAAGCAGTTAATAAAGTGACGAGAGACTTACATTTTAATCTAAAAATGTTTTGTCATTTTAACAAGTCTCCTTAGATTTATCAAGAAGTCTCTGGAATTTAGAGAGCACTCTGGATTTTTTGTTTTCACTGTCCAATAAATTTTTGAGCGTTGTATAATATGTATGCAATGGGGTTTCTCTGAAGTTTTTTACATCTGATTTATACCCGGTTTTAAAAAATCAGAAAAAATATTAAATCATAATTTTTCATAAAACCAACAACTTTTCTACGATAGTGGATAAGTCTTACAGATTTTCCATAAGTTTCATCAAAATATCATGATTCATTGCTTTGTGCGATGAGGTAATTGAAAATCGATACAAATGTGGTTTTGTACAAATAATCATGCAGGTATAGTACTTGTAATATGCACACTTACCAATTTTTAAAGTTAATGAATACAACTTGACTAATTTCAGATCTTCTTTCTTTGCTTTTGCAATTTTCTATGATCTACTAAAACCATTAACTTGCAGACTTCTGAATCTCTTCTAATAGGGAGATAGTCTTAATCAGATATGGAGCAGGACACTGGCGGGCAAGTTGAGGATCAACAATTTTGTTGATTATGTCAACATACCACCGCGCGTCGAGGTCTCCGTCGACAAATACTGGTCCTGATATTAAGTTATTACCCATAATACCCATCAAAACTACTAACTTCCGGTTGTCATTAGAAATGGCAAATGTAAAGTTTCTAGGTGGATTTCCCTTAGGTGCGTAACATCTAACATGATTTGTACCTTTCATTATGTAAAGCTGTTCAAGCGTAACCGGACCAAAATCGTTATTTCTTTCTGCAGAAGATACTTCATATCCATCACAGTCAGTCAATAATTCTTAAATTGTATTTTTCATTTTAACTTTGGAAAAGTAAAAGAAGGTTTCAGTGTAGTCAGTTTAATTAAAAGTGCAATAATTTCTCTGATTACAAATTGAAAAATATACCCTGTTTGGAAAAATCTCTATAACTTTTCACAGGAACATGCGATTTGAAAAATTCAAAATTCTATACAAACTTAAAGACTTGTTTAACTTAAAAATCAACAAGATTTGACCAAAACCTTGCCCATTGGTCCACAAATAATTCAGATAGCGGGGTATAAATCATTCGTGGACACTCTGTATGTAGGTAGTAAAAAATAATAAGTCGGTAACTGCTGCTGCCGGTGGTTGTTGCAGCAGACCATAACCACTATAGACATTGAGTGTCAAAAAGAGTACCAAAGTCACTTCTGTCTCGCTGTAATTATTCAACCTGCATAAAGGCCATGTTATACTTGGCGAGATGAATAAAGCATACTGTCTGGCCCAGGTGCTTGAGGCCGGGGCTTGAGGGTGCACGCCATATCAGTTAACCTGCATGTATACTCTTTTGTGATAAAAAATGGTGGGCATTTCCTATGCACCTGGAGGTGCTTGTGATCATGGTAATTATTTTACCCTGTTTTCAGGAAATTACACAACCAATCATTCAGCTGTAAACATGATTTTGATGATTATTTTCACTCTGTTTTATTAAGAAATCATCACAACCATTCAGCTGTATTATTTTTGAATCTTTGATACTTATAGACTCAACAGGTATACACTATGCAGCGCCCCAAGAAGGAGCATTCCCACAGGGGACCAACGGTTTAACGTGACTATTCGAACCACGGAGCAATTAGAGTAAAGTTTCTTGCCCAAGGAAACAAGGAGACGTAAACCGCCTGGCCCTGGGCTGGAACTCACAACCTCTGTATTGCGAGACCCGTGCTCGCTCTAACCGCTCGGCCACGCATAAGGCAACATCCTGGCTCATTTCAAATTTAACTGGTGTCAATTTGAAATGTGCATGACTGTTGCATTTCAAAATGCTGTTGAAGAATCACATCTAACTTTGATGTTTTCTAGAGGCTAGTATCATCTTGCTAGTGTTGGAGCTTATTTGTTCTGTAATGGACTCCCAAACAGTATAGGTCACCAGTTCAAATCCTATCAAGACAGTTGATCTAAATTGCTTATTTGACCCCACTATATCTGGGTGCTGTAGGGGAAACATCACTTTGTGCTGCTTCATGTACATTTTTATCATGGTGTATCAGTTGAATCAACCCGTTTTGGTGGGTTCCTCACAACAGCATATTACAATCAACAGAAACACAAATTTGTATCGTGTGAAAAGGTTATGTAGATGCGTAAGTTTTTGCACTATTTTTAGTCAACTTGAATCAGGCCAGGCGGTGGCGGACACGATAAATAGCATCTACTAGATTTAGGGACGAGGGATTTCTAAAACGCAAATTTAGGGTACGATTTACGTGTATTTCTATTGGGTCACGTGACTCACGTATTGAAGAACAAATTCCAAAGATCATATTTTTACCTTTCCTCAAAAAAATACAAAAGTGTTCTTAAAGTAATCAACATAATTATGTCATTCCAAATCTGCTGGGGTTCACTTTTTATATATGTTATCATATTTTTTTACCGATTACGAAAATAATTGTGATCATCCCGGAAGTAGTATTTTTCCACGAATCCCAACGGCTTCACGTCAGAGGCGGTATAGGTCATGACGTAACCGGGGATCGGCTACGCGATACCGTATACCGTCCGGCAACCAGTAACAGTTGCCACGACCACCCTCCTCTGAATCAGGCATACCTGTGGGTACATTGATACTTATTGACTTCTACTGTGCAAGACAACATGATTCAGAATTGGCAGAACAAGTAGTTTTCTCTGCATTCTATTATTTGAATTAGTTACCAACAAAATTGAGATGACAGCTCACTTTTGTTTAGAACTATATTCAAATTATTGGAATTGTAACTGTATCATAAAGTTTATCTACTAAAGATGGCATTATTAAGGCTATCTACTAAAGATAGAATTAAGGTTATCTACTAAGATCAGCATTAAGGTTATCTACTTTAGAGAAAAGGTTATCTTCTGAGATTAGCATTAAGCTTATCTACTGAAGATAACAAGCAATTTTAATACACAAATACGATTTTAAACTTTTGACTTGAATATGGCGATAAGCTTAATTATAGAGTAATATTGATGATATCTAGTATGCATTACAGTGGTTCTTTAAGGCAAAATTGATGAAACACTAAATTCCTTTAGTAGCACCTTGTCTTTTTAGGATGATAATCTTGAATTGATCACAAATTTCAAGTAAAATAAAATGCATTACAACATTTTTGATTGAAATGCCTTAAGCTTTCAGATGAATTTCTGAGTCTGATATCAATGTGATGTTAATCCATTCTGCTGAAAACTCGATCTAGTTGATTCCAAATTGATTATGTTTTAGTAAAACCCGCAAACATTATTAGTCCATGCTTTGGGAAGGCAAGTATTGATAAAGGTATTGTTTATTGATGCACATACATTACATAGTATTATTGCCCTAGATTTAAGGCAAGTAGGGTAAGTTTTAACCAACTCTATTAGCCGATTGAATGATGAGAGTATGCCCTTAAGCTTACCATTCATCTATTTTTCACTTTCAAGTTCTACAGTTTTACAATATACGATAATATGATATGTTATTAACTTTTAACGACTTCAAGTCTGAATAGAACGTCACAAGATTGTTAATTATTGAAGGTCAATATTGTTGATATTGTCTGAGCCAGAAACATGTTCATCCCCATGTACCGACTTAATTAAGGTTGTATAATTAGTTCACGCTCTGATTTCTGTGACCTAATTTACACACCTTAATTTAGTTTTGCGGTTCAGTCATTTGCTATCTATTTCCAAGAAGTATTTGTATAGCATTTCCACAAAGAAGACTATTGTCTAAGATAGTAGAGAGGTTATCCATATTTGAGATAAATGACCACCTTTGATGAAAGGAGCATCTGAACATCTGAACATCTACCAAAATGGTTTAGATGAGTGTGGTGTTGGTTTTTTTTTTTTTTTTTGATTATTTTGTTTTTAGGAACATCTGGCCCTAGGGGGTTGACTATTTTGTTTTTAGGAACATCTGGCCTTAGGGGGTTGACTATTTTATTTTTAGGAACATCTGGCCCTAGGGGGCTGTCTGTAAGTAATAATAAGTTCCTGGAATATAAGTTTTAGTCTTCTTGTGCAAAATGTATATTCAGATCTTGTAAGTTGGTTATGACATACAAACTTAGTTGCTCTTTTCTCAAAATGAAAAAAATATATATATATTGGAAAAGTTTCATGATTGATCGGTTGTTAAAAAGGAATCCAATATTGTAGCTGTCGGAATATACTTTCTGTAATGTCACAGAATGTCAACCTCATTCATGTGAAAAGAATCATGCAGCATACCAAAAAACATAATAGAGTATACCGAGTCTTAATAAATACACATTTAATGAACAATATGGGTGAGCTTTTATGAAATTGTCATCAAGAAAGTACTCTTTATACTTCCCATTGGGTCCTTTCCTCAAAAAAATACAAAAGTGTTCTTAAAGTAATCAACATAATTATGTCATTCCAAATCTGCTGGGGTTCACTTTTTATATATGTTATCATATTTTTTTACCGATTACGAAAATAATTGTGATCATCCCGGAAGTAGTATTTTTCCACGAATCCCAACGGCTTCACGTCAGAGGCGGTATAGGTCATGACGTAACCGGGGATCGGCTACGCGATACCGTATACCGTCCGGCAACCAGTAACAGTTGCCACGACCACCCTCCTCTGAATCAGGCATACCTGTGGGTACATTGATACTTATTGACTTCTACTGTGCAAGACAACATGATTCAGAATTGGCAGAACAAGTAGTTTTCTCTGCATTCTATTATTTGAATTAGTTACCAACAAAATTGAGATGACAGCTCACTTTTGTTTAGAACTATATTCAAATTATTGGAATTGTAACTGTATCATAAAGTTTATCTACTAAAGATGGCATTATTAAGGCTATCTACTAAAGATAGAATTAAGGTTATCTACTAAGATCAGCATTAAGGTTATCTACTTTAGAGAAAAGGTTATCTTCTGAGATTAGCATTAAGCTTATCTACTGAAGATAACAAGCAATTTTAATACACAAATA
>JXSR01S015780.1:126255-138775 GCA_000969725.1 Ophiothrix spiculata
CAATGACATTTACTGCACTTGACGTCTTGAATTCTTGAGCGGATTTCAAATGTGACAAATGGAATGAAATGATCAAGCAGCAGTCAACAGTGAAAATGGTCAGTTCCATTCCTTCCCCCCCCCCCCACGTGTCTCAGTTATTTTTTTGATTTCACACAGAGCACAAATCCGGGTTCAAAATTAGTATATCCTGTACATTTGTGTATGCAATACATGTATAAGAAACACAAAGTGAAGACAATTACTAAGAATTCACACTTACAGCAATACTATAAGATTTTGATCAAAAATAGTTTACAGTAAAAACAGCATAAAATGGAGGAATGTGACTATCTAAAAATGTTTTCAAGTGAATTTGTGAAAAAAATTGTTTTACCACCGAAAATGGATAAAAAGCATATGAATATTTTCCTATACTAATACATGTGGAATTAAATTCAGGATCCCGAATTTAATTCAACAAATGGCCATAACAGAAAAAGTAAGCATTTAACAAGAGGGTAAAGCTAAAAATTTGTGAAATTACCTAACACAAAGAGTAAGGCAAATAGTTTGAGTTACACACTGTTAAAAGGCTGTTTTTACTTTGTTTTCACCACATATATCCAATTATGTTTACTCAAAATCAAAGTTCTAAGTAGTGTAAAATATAATCTGCATGAAAACTTAGTATGTTACAGTGTCCTTGAAATATAAAAAATAGGGGGACTTTGAAAAATATGTCCTCAGAATGTAAAAAAATAGGGGGTAATTTTCAAGCCAATTTGTCCAAGTTTTTAAGGAAAAAGGAGGTAAAAAATTGACAAAATGTGAAATTTGATGTTTGGAAACAACTTGGGTTACAACACCTTTGAATATAGACTTTTGGGGCCAGGATCCAAATATCTGCTTTGTCGAGCCACTAGGCTTCAGCAGTGATTTTGTGATTATGAATTAGCAGTTTGAGTCTTGATATTAATGTCAGTTTTGGATATAAAAGCTCAATAAACAGTTGCATTATGAAGAAAAAAGGAATTCGCACAGAAAAAAAAATTCATGCACCCATGACAGGCACTGCCAATTTGGGAATAATTTTAAATCTTTGATATATTTGGTCACAATTTTAAAATCAGAATATCACACATCACAACAACTGAAAGAAAATATCTCTTGTGATAAATTATACCAGATATCAGCGGTGGCTGGTTAATCAACAGAAACGATCACACATGCGGTATCCTGTGTGATTTTTTCAGATTTCTAGATCACATCAAATAACACTCATCTGTCCATGTGCCTGGCTACCTGGTGTGATGTGGGAATTTATGCACCTCTGATTTATCACATTCATGCAATCACGGCTTGATCATAAGTGTCTTGGTTCAAGCCATCAGCCAAGATGGCGAAAGCTAAAATTTGTGAGTAATATTTTGGATTTGTCACTCATAAATCTTAATATTTTTCTGCAATCCTACAAAGTATGAAACTATTTATGGATCCAAGATGTAGATATATATGCCCCAGAATTTGCTCACCCTGAGTAAAAGCCTAAAATGGGCATTCCTCTTCGGTACTGGTCAATGTCCCAATTGGGACCAAGTCGTCCGGGTATGGTTGCACATTCGCTAGTTATGACTTCTTCGGTACTGACCTACGTCCAAATTGAGTTCTCTTAAAAAGGGAGTGGAAGGGATTGGTACACCCATGGTAAGCCTCAGCTTTTAATACACCGCTACAATTAGATTTAAATGAAATAAATAAAGGAATAGGAATCATAACTGAAAAATACACACCTGCCTAGTAGCACAACTCTACATTACAGTTAAATCTAATTGATTTTGAAATGAACAATTACCTTTCCCATCACAATACAAAATAGTGCAAAACATATGTACATTTTGAATGTAGGCATTTGCTGCATTTATCGAGTTCACTAAACGCCGGCGACATCAATCAGTCTAGCCGTAGATTTGTATGAACCGTCTCTCTCAATTACATTTTGAATACATCAAAAGACAGATTTTCTTAAATGTAAGCAGCATTATTGAACATATGGTTGATAATGTGGCACATCTGATTGAAGTTAGTTCCTTTTATCAAATGCTTTTAACATCTGAACTATATTGGTTTACTGTAAATGGGAATATTTTCGCGAGCAGAATTTTGCGCGAAACCATACAATCACGACCTTTTTCGCGCGTGTTAAATTAGCATTTTAAAGCTTCATTTCTTAGATCTACACATAAAATGAATATATTCATGAGGTGTTATATTCACGGTTAGATGTTGATTCGCGAAAATTAAACCCTTGCAAAAATAACCCCGTTTACAGTATTTGAAATATGTGACAGTTTATGACAAACCTGTTGTAAAGCCGGCACTCTTTATTTTAAGCAATCAGACTCTGTTACAAGATCCATAGCATATCCCTTGTATTCTACAACATTGTGAACTGGTGGTCTTGTATTTTGTAAGAGACTAGTAATGATTGATTTGGATTCATATAGACCAAATCATCAAGGATTAATTAAGGGCGAATCACTGCGTATTAATATATTTTTACATGAATTCCTCATAATTTTTGTATTTTGGGGGGCAATTTTGTTGCTAACACATGAACAAACATTGTAAATAAATTAATTTGAATATTCAGCAAGATTTTGTACATTCTTATGATTCGAGAAATATGGACTTATTTACTTCCCTGTATGGTCATATTAGTTTTTGTGCGTTAATCGGATGCTTGTTGCATACTTCAAGATTTACAGGGTATGGGTGTCGTATGAACTTGAAACAATTGTCATTTTTTAAAATGACAATTGTTAAAAGGCTAAAAAGCTAAAAAATGTTCATTTTACAATATACATGTAATGCTCCTGTGGAACCAAAATTGCAAATGCATGCCCCCCCCCCCCCTTCCCATAATGTATTTTCTTTTAGATCACCTCATGCTAAATAAACACATTAAACTATCTTGTAATCTTTGCAAGTCTTAAAACCCCCATTTTAATGTACTGCAATTTAAGAGTACATTAGCAAGAGATCTTGCTACTTCAATGTCTTTTGACTTTTAGCATCAATTAACGTTCATCAAAGTAAATAATGTTTCCTTGCTTATATTTCAAGAAAAGAGAGATGTTATATTTTATGTGTCATGTTTGGTGCAGTTTGAAAGCTTCTGATTTCCTTCACATCATTTAGGCTTGTAATTGAACACATTGGAAAGCAAGAATTACAAAAATATCAAGTTCATTTAAAGGGGCATTGAACAAAATTTTGAAATTTTGTTTGTAGATGATTTACACATCCTATGTTAGAAAATAACAGTCAATTACCAGATATCGTGAAATTTTTGATCAAAACCTTCTAAAAAGTCAAAAATTTGAATTTTATTTTATTTGTTGATTTTGGGTATGAGGCTAATCTTTAAACGTATTTATTGATGCTATACAATGAGAAAGAGCCAAAGATTTGATTGTAAAACATTCCTTTCACATCATAAATTGCAGAAAAATCAAAAGAAATTTGGAATTTTCTTCAAATCTCCTGAAAGGGCCAATTCTAGAAATTCAACTATAGAGGGCAGTATTTATCGTTGTCGACAACGATAATTAAAAATAAGAGAATATCTAAATATTTTGATATATAGGGTTTGAATTTGACAATGAAACTTTGCATGCTGTCATTATTACCACTAACACTTCAAATGATGCAAAAATCTCAAAATGTTGGGGGAAAAGTTTGGGGATGATGCTGAACTTGTCCAATGCCCCTTTAAAGATTTTTACATCATTACAACTTTTTATGAATTCTTGTTCATATTTCTTATGAATTCTTTTTTTTTTTGGGGGGGGGATTGAAAATGTATTGGCATACTTTTTATAACTGATTTTCCTATACTGGAGGTATTTGCTTAGTAAATCAGCTTGGGTACCACCGGGGCTACCCCTGGTTTAAAACAAAGCACAGTTTTATCAGTGGAGTATGAGTGTTGCCTACAGTCATTTGCTCTCTCATAGCAAAAAAAAGGTAATGATGGTTTTCAAGATCCACCAAAGAAGTAAAAATCAGAAATATTTGGTCAAATAAGTTACCATTTAATCAACCAAATGAGTGATTTGGTTAATAATTCATTGCAGTACTTTAGCCTTGCAGCAGCTTTCATCTGCAGTTCTCATTATCCCATGTAACACCATGTAACATTTAATGATGTAGGTGACATTTTCCTGTTACTAATAATATAATCAAAATGACTTGATTTCCTGATCAATTAATCAAAACCATTAAATTGAGAATAAATGCGATAACACATAATTGGTTATGACTTTTTTTCATGGCTGTAACTTGCGATTGTGCAAAAATAAGCATTTTCAAAATATGATAGCATCTACTTGCGGATCTAAGTGGTCCTGTAAGTTACATATTATGGATCAGAGTTCAGAGAAATTTTTTTTTTCTGGAAAATAGAATTGATTTTTTAACATTTTTGAGTTTGATGCTCACAAAATACCTAGAATTATTACATCGTTGTCAGTTTCATTTCTGGATATGATGAAACAGTTAAAAATGAAATTAAGGCCATCAGTATTTACTTGATCTGTGCAGTTGTAGCTTAAAATCGAATATCTTCAATTAGTTTACTCAGTAAAGGAAATACAAATGATTTATTGCCATCAAGTCATTTCCTAATTTAAAAAATTCCCATGAGGCAGACACTAATATGCACATAGGAATGCAATGTAAAGCAAGTCTGTCAATGCTAGCCCCTTAATATCTCTCAAAGCATAAACCCTAAGGTCTGTATGCGCAAAAGAGGTTTTAAGAGTTGGACCAGGGCCCCGTTTCATAAAGATTTGAATCAAGCTTACGTTTGATTTATCAAGCGTGAAATAGGTTGATACAATGTAAATTTACGTTTGAAATCAAACGTACGCTTGATTCAAATCTTTATGAAACGGGCCCCAGGTTTAAAGTTAGACATGGTTTGAGTAAAAATCATACTGCAATAAAAGGACATTTTGTAGCATTTTTGGACTGCATCAACTTTCAAAATTAAAGATTCAGCTAAAAATCTTATAAGCAACACAAAATTATAACAATATTGGTTAAGTATAGTTCTATCATTTCACTAAACCAGGTCTAACTTTAAACCTGGTCTAACTCTTATACTAAACCTCTTTTGAACATACGGACCTAAGATTTTAAAATACACAATATAAATCTTTTTATACAACATGCCATCATTGCAAAATACTTGATTCATCTTGTAGAATTTAGATATTGTTGCTTGCAAAACAAATATTTTCCAGTAATTTCGTGGATGGTCATGGATCGTTACATGCCTATTAGAGTGGTCGCCAGGGGAATATTCATGTAATTCATGTAATAGTGATGCATGCTCTTTTCAATCTTTGAACGAGGCAGAACCCATAGATAACATGATTTACGAGAGCTCAAAGCGAAATTCATGTTTACATAGAGATTGAAATGATTGACTTTGGCCCATGGCAAAATCCCACATTGTTATTTGAAGTCTTATATTGTCATTGATCATGCCCTGCGTATACAAGCACAATTATATTACAGGTTTATTGAACATGAATAAGAGATTCCATCTCATAAATTTTGTGAAGTTTGTGTGCTTTTATTTTTTTGAATAATGGCTTACACTTGTGCAATGGCATAACCAATTATAGAGAAACATTTGTTGCTGTTCTTTTAAGATACAAAATTGTTGTTGCAATTGATTTTTGCTGTCGCTGTCTTCACCTCATAAGTTTAACACTTGTCAGTTCTGTAAAAGTTGAAGGAAAGGAAACATGTGAATATTTTGTCATTTGATTTGTGAAATAAAGAAATCAGCCCTCATTTTTATATTGGAGGATGAGGAGTAGGGTGGTGAGGGGTGTGTATGTATGATTGGATAATCAATTGTATAGGAAATGTAATCGTATAGGAACCTTTTTGCTACCTTTAGAATTGACACAATTTCTGGTGAATCAAATGTCAAATTGTTCTGGGGAAGAGGGGATGAAACTGATAGTTGTGCCTGGATAACCACCCACATGCTACAGGTTCTGAATGTTACCCTTTGTGACACCAAAATTTGCAAAAATGCATAATGATAGAATGATAGGCCATAAATCAACCATATATATTTGAATGGATACCCTATTCGGGACCATACCTGTTCAAATGAATAACTAATCCGAGATATAGGCAGGAGCGGACATCCGGGCGTTTTGTATACATCCGGGACGTTTGTCCAAATAGCGCGGTGAAAACATTTGCCGACTTCACATTCAACTCAATGGAGAAAATGCCGGCTCGCGGAAACTTCGATTGATTTTAGCAAATTGTCAAAATATTTCGATTCTAAAATCATATGAGATGTGTGGTATTCAAGTCTTAACAAAATGACAAACAGCTCATCATTTCACAGATTTTCGTCTGGCTAAAAAAGAAAGAAAATGACGGGATCACTGGTTGAAGTATTGATTGTTTTCACCGCGCTCGAAGTGCAACGCGAGCTATTTTTAGACCACTGTGCTGCGTAACTACTGCGTATGACGTAGGTCCGCTTCTTCCTATACACAGATATGACGGAATAGTTATTATTACAAAAAAATAGGAGTAAAAATGAACAGTACACGATTTGAACAATTTTTGGGAGTGTCACTAGCTATTTGAAGCATTTTTATCGGCAATTTAGACAGTTTGACACCCTATGTGAGACTCGCAGAGCTCCAGGTCAATTTTGATACCCTATATTGCAAATCTCCAGACCTGTCCAGGGGTCGATTTCACTAACGTTAAAATGCATCGTTAACCCATCGTAAGACCAAAACCCATCGTTAGCTATGACCACCTCTTGACCCCACGCAACGTAAACAAAGGGTTCGATTTTTCTAATGCAAAATTCACATACCTTACGATGCGGTGAACACTCACGAAAGGTTTTCACGTCTTTGTGAAGTCTAGTTGTAGTTACGAGCTGAACCCTTCATTAGCAACGATGCATCGTAATGTTAGTGAAATCGACCCCTGGTCTCACATTTTTTTTGATCAGAGTACAACCTGTTGTTGTGTTTGCTGGAATAGATAGATAAGAGAAATATGAAGCAGATTTCACAAATAGGCATTTGACGCATTGACTTTCTTCGCACACAATGCATGGGGTCCCAAAGTAGACCCCAAAGACCGGTAAAATGTAATTTTACACTAGAGAATATTAGAAATGTAGTAGCAACTCAATTTATTTAACAAAGATGAAACCTTTTTTTTTCACAAATAAGACTGAAAGTGTACTGATAGCATTCTGAATTGACATCAAAGGTTCTGTGTACTTTCTGAGCAATCAATGAATATTGTTGATGTCATGATTCAAAACGTCATCAGTTGTAATCCCAAGGTGAAAATCTCACCACACCAGCATTTAAATTGACTGCATTAGTGTTGTTATCACTAATTAAAATATACAATTTTGAGCTAATTGAAGTGCTGAAGTTATAGTATATTGATATTCAATTCACAAGAGTGGCCCTGTTTTAATGACAAAACAGTGTCCAAATTATTGAATTGGAAATAATAAATATCTGTTTTATGTTAATTTTGTTCTTTTTTTTGTTGTTGTTTTTTTGGAAATTAATACCAGATCTATAATGAGTTTATTATTTAAGTAAAAGTCTCAAAATATTGTAACTTTTCGACCAGTGTACTATCCCTGGTGCCCACACCATATTTCACCTATTTTTACGTAAAATCTCTGCAACGTTTGAGTGATCCACTTCTGAACATGCAGTGTGTTGAGCCATAAACGTTGTTTTCGTTTCTTCAATCTTGCAGTAAGTCATTAACCAAATACCAAAGGATAGTGTAAGAAACATACATGATTAAACGAGGTTTCATTTGTACTAATTAACTAATTATCCTTGAGGAATAATACAAGACAGGAAATTGCATCTGTGATGTCATGGTGTGACCGTACACACTGCATTTATGACGTCACAACTGGACATTTCCCACTAAACACTGCGGAGTTTTTGATGGAAAATCCACCATAATTTTCTGTTTAATGTATATAATATCCTTGCAAAATTGTTTTTGTGGTTTACTACTGGGTGGGGAAAATGCCAGAGTGTAACAAAGACCTTAAAGGAGCTTGGTCTGATTTTTCAAAATTTAGTTTTCAATGTCATATGAAAGATGACCACTAAAGAAGTCTAAATTTCAAATTTCAGCTGAATCGGTCAAACCATTTTGATTTTATGGGCAATTTTGTACTTCAGAACCGCCTTTATGTTACTGTATAAAATCAGTTATGATTACCATAATTGGACACATTTTCATACATATCTCCGAAACGGAACATAACTCAGCCGTGAAATTTCACACAGGTTTTGAGAAAAATATGAGCAATAATTTGGTACCAAAATCTCAAAAAGTTTGAGAAAAAGTTGAAGCAATCGGACCATGCTCCTTTAAAGATCATGAGAGAAATGCTAGAATTCAGAAAACCATTGACAGTGATGAATTTTGAAATTCTGGTTCAAAAAAGGACACGAAAGTCGTTGAGTGAATATTAAAGGAAAGGCATATATTGATTTCCATCTTGTTTTAAAGTTGATTAAAAACGACAAATCGGGTGGAAATCGCAATCTTGACTTGTCACAACATGTCAAAGAATAACAAAAAATCAAAGACAAGCGGAATTGATGTCTTTGTTTTTGTTTTGAAGTTTGTGTTTTGTCTTAATCAACCGTGGGTAAAAGTACTTTGTGCAAGGTTTCCTTGGTGATTAAGATGCTAAAACAGCAACTTTTATGTATTGATGTGCCAAGTGGATTGATGTTTTCAAAAGTGAGTCTTTTTTGAGATAATGAGATGCTCCACACACAAAAATAAATCTGATTTCATCTGCACTTCCAGAGTTCATATTGAGTCAGTTTTAAGTCAGTGATTAGTTGATGTATACAATCGCTTTTCAACAAATGAGCATCAGTACTTGCACACATTGTGCAATTTTGAAACGATAAATATGCAGCTCAAATATGAATTCAAATTTGTGATTTTGTAAACATAGTCTGAACTTCTGAAATGCACATTAATATACATTAAATCAGATTGGTGATCTCATGTGAAACATCCTTGTGAGTCTGTAGGTAATCCTTTACAACCATTACCAACAAAAATGTTGCCATGTAGCATTTTGAACACTAATGGGTCTTGAAGATTGACTTCCTTTGCTATCAAAAAAAAAAGAAATTGTGAACTACATTAGAACTATTTTGGAATACATATTATACAGACTGTTGTGGATTGGAATCTGTTAATTTGCTAAAAGATGATCTTTCTATTTTAAGAAAATTATTCCAGGGGAAAGGGGAACCAGTCGCCCAAGTTAAATATTACCAGTGATTCAAATATTAAGGCAACTGTGTATAGTTAGAAAAAATGAAACCAATAAAAATTACTGCCCTGCTACAAAAATGGTAGTACTATATATATAGATAGCTCTACACAATCAGTGGATAAACCAGTTGATTTTTTTCTCACCTGAACATAGTTAAGGAAGTGACATACCATTCACTTTTCTGTGTGCTGTCCGCAGGATATTACTTTATTTATTTATTAGGCTTCATACGTTGGTTACAATACAATTTCAAAAGGTAAAAAACTTAAATTGCGTATCTTCGACACAATAAGGCTCCCTGGAACACAATTGGTGACATGAAGGTTCTCAGGATAAAGTCCCTCTGCAAATCTTATTGGGTGTAGTCAAGATCAAAAGGTCATTTGAGATCAATCTCAAAAATATTTGAAAAGTTGACCTAAGATCATGTTTGAGGTCATTTCAAGGTTACCTGAGTATTAAAGTTAACTGAGTATTAAAGAAAGATCTAGGACCCCAATGGAAATAAGCTTCATTAGAGGCTTTCTTGGGTTATCCTTGGCTACCAGCCTAAAAAAAAAACACTTTCTTTCTTTCTTTTACGGTTATAGCTCATGAAACGTTAATCCTACATGGATTTAACTTGGTCCATGGATAACCTTTGCCTCAAGGTCTAGGTCAATAAAAGTCAAAAGGTCATTTGAGGTCAAACTTTCAAAATGGTCAAAACAAAAGGTTGACCTGAGGTCATTCAAAGAACAAAAAGTTGACATGAGGTCATCTAAAGTCATTTCAAGGTCAAAGCCATATCTCAAGAACCATTAACTATACATGGATCAAACTTGGACCATACCTTGATCCAAGGTAGAGGGCAGTCAAGATCAAAAAGTGATATGAGATCAAATTTCCAAAATGGTCAAAAAGTTTACCTGAGGTAATTTCAAGGTCAAAAAAGTTTGATAGAAATTTTATTGCTGAAATCTTATATGAACCTTCACCAAACGAGAGATGTGGTTTGCTAACCAATGAGGATCCAACTTGTATGAATGCTACACTTAATTTTTCATTATCACTACATTTACGTCTGATTCCCTCAATAGAAAAATGCTGGTAGATACACGATAAATGCATGAGTGATGACAATATGCATATGAACAAATCCCAGGGCTGTCTTGTTTATCCCTTATTTGATAGAGCTATTCAGTCGGGAATTCATAACAAATCAATACATCTTCATTTCAATTTCAATTTGAAGGGGAAGGGAAAAACACTCGAAAAGATTGGATCAACATTCATGTCTTTAAATGAAAATTGGTTTGAATGGCAATGGCCCCTAGAGAAATATTTCCAAAGTGAATGTAAATGAAAATCATTTTCAGTGAAACAAGTCATTTCCTTAATGGTATTTGTCTGTAGATCATATAGCCAATTTTGATTCTTATTGTGCCACAATTCCCAGGGAGGACACTCACTATAGGCCAAACAATAATTTATTGGACAATTTAAACAAAAATCCATGGTACGTGTTGCATTTACAAACAATGGGGCCCCTGCGCTCTGAATTTCTGTTTAAACTGTCCAATAAATTATTTTTTAGCCTATAGTATAACATCTGTGATCAACAAACAAAGCAGAAAATGGTACCAACCTCTGCAGATCATGATAGCAATTTTAATGAAATTTTGGTAGATCGATTTGGTTCAGTTCAGTTCCTGTTTATTATCAATTTTCAATGCAAGAAAGCATTAATTTATATTAGATTTTGTTACAGTTTGATGAATATGTCCATCTAATGTGTGGTTTGAGCAGCACAAGTGATACATTCAAATATGTGAATGTCCTATTAAGTTGCCACCAAAGAAATTATAAAGGAAAACAGTGCTCGCCACCAGTGTGATTTGACCGCTGTGTAAATCCTATGGGATGGCAGCCATCTTTGATTGTCACTAATGGCGGGTGAATCATTGTACCTTTGGCATTTTATGGCCACGCGTGCTACACTTTTGAAACATAATTGCCCGAAAATTGGCATATCTATTCAGGGCAAGCCACAATAGACACTGCTGAACACGCAGACACGGTTTGCGTATGCAATAAAATGCACACGCAGTCTATGCGTAAAGTGGAGATTTACGCAATCTGCCTAGCAATTGGGCCTGTTTTCCGAGGTACAATAAGTCTGCTCCATGAGCCACAAGAAGATGGTGGCAATCACTGCTTCTCAATTGGTGAGCACCAAAGTTCTTTGGTTGCCACATGCTATTATACATTGAGGTATTTTTTGTATGTAGTCGTGTCTCTGATTGGCTCTGACATTTGCAAATTTAGGGTTGACCTGCATAGGCTTACTTACAGATGCCATCTTAGAGTATGTGTATGTAGCTCCTGCAGGTCAGATTATCTTTGGTTAAGGCCAAAAAAATTGTTGTGTTGCCCTCAGCAGCCGACCCTATTCATTTTTTTTTTAAAGGGTCGGGAAAGCACTTAATTTGCTCAGATTGGGTGTTTTTTGAGAAAATATTTTGAAAGTAGTGGAAAATGCACCTAAATTTCATAATTTAGGTGCTTTAAAAAGATTATTAAAAAAAAAAATATTTTCCGACCGACCAACTAATTTTTTCAGAAGTTCCACTTGAGGGCAACACAACAATTTTTTTTCTTGGCCTAAGGGAAGAAAAAAGAGACTGTGGCAATATCTTCAAGAAATTAGTCTTACTGTTTTGTCAGTTGTCTTACTTCCCTTGACCATACAGTGACCAATACGCAAGTCAAATTACTGGACAGGTGTTAAGAGACAAGATAGAATTAATTTTTCAAGAAAGCAGGTGAAAACTCATTCAGGATTAATCAAATATGTTGTTGACATTTTGTGTTTTGACTGTATGATGTAAATTTCTTGAGCGTAAATCCATCACCCACTCCATAGCACTGCAAGAAAAGGTTGTAGTTCAATTAATAGAACCCTTGTTTTTCGGGTGACACTAACCAACATGAGAGATATAACTACCAAGTACAGTTATCTAGATAGCCACTTCACTACCTACCCCAAAAATATTTTTTCGGGAGGGGCGATCAGTCTGCTATGTAGAACTCTGGGCAGGGTATAGAAAAAATTTCAACCTTTCTGGGAACTTTTCTGGTGCTAATGAG
>JXSR01S015780.1:159416-172212 GCA_000969725.1 Ophiothrix spiculata
GAGCGCGTTTCGTTTCAAATACGAGCGCGTTTCGTTTCAAATACGAGCGCGTTTCGTTTCAAATACGAGCGCGTATCGTTTCAAATACGAGCGCGTTTCGTTTAAAATACGAGCGCGTTTCGTTTCAATTACGAGCGCGTTTCGTTTCAAATACGCGCCCGTAACGAGCTCGCAACGCGCTCGTAACGCGCTCGTGACGTGCTCATTGACGTGCTCGTAAAGCGCTCGTAACGAGCTCATTGACGTGCTCGTAAAGCGCTCGTAATGAGCTCGATGACATGCTCGTAACGAGCTCGTAATAATGAGCTCGTTACGAGTTCGTAACGAGCTTAATTTTTTTCGTAAGGGCAGATCCCCTCCCCCCTCGATCAGTTTTTTGGGCAGCACCTTTTCATTTTTTGTCCGATTTTGACAAATTTGGTGTCAAAATGTGCAGGGGATCAAGCTGCATCAAATAAGAATTAGGACAGAATGATTTGAAACTTCACCATTTTTCCCCTTGTATAGCCCGCCTCTAATTAATTCAAGGTCATTAACACCAAGACCCTAAATGGTCTGTTTCAAGTTTAATGCATCAAAGTAACTATTAAAGTGTTTATAACATATCCTGAAAAAATGAACTGTTTACCATTAATCATTCCAATTTAAAACTTGCTTTAGTAGAAACAGGCAATTTTGAGAAAAACGCGTTTGAAAATTACAGTTTGCATTGCCGTCTATGGAGCAATTAACCATTAATTAGCTCATTATGCCAAAACAAAAGTGATATTTGGCTAAAAAGTTACTTGAATTGAAAGAGATCAATAATATTAACACCATTTTAACCATGTAACACATTTTTGACCCATACCACCTCATGAAATGCCACCATATAGATCATTTCAATACCTAGCTGATCACTTTATAGATTCAACTGCACTAACCAACAAATTGATCTCAGATCATTTAAAGATGTGATCACTTCATCCATCGGAGCTCATAGGCAGATCAAACTCCACCCATCAAATAATTAATGTTATGGAGGTCTACCATAGTGTTTCTAGTGGCACAGCGGTCTGTTATTTCTAGAAGAAACTATATTTTACAAAATATAAAAGGAGGCATGCCAAATTTACCAAAAAATACACAACAACCTACTTTTGCACAAAAAGTCTTCACAAGCAAAATGCAAAAGATGCATATTCAACTCTTTTGCAGTCACATGACGATTCACATTTGCATAATTCTTTCACTACTTTGCTGCCTCATTTTGTGGTCCACTGGGTATACTCGTCAAATACGTATCATTAACATCAGGATGTGAAGTGTCATCTTTGTTGTCGATGAGTGGTGCTCCAGCTGCCACGAACCATATCACTTTTCTCATAATGGCATTCACATGAATATAGATGTCAAGAAAGTAAAAGGAAGGCTTTTGAAAAGAAAACATTCACAAAAAGTCCCCTTGTGTATTTGCAACTTGCATACATGTATGTTTTTAAAATGTGAATCTATTTTTTGTTTCAAAATGCGAATACAGAGAGATGTAAGATGAAAATTTGAATTTGGCATAGCTTTCTTAACCCTTTTAGCACTGAAACAGAAATAACACTCGAAGAACGACAAAAGAATTACCTTGAGGGTTAGACTACTTGCCTCTTAGCGGACCTCTTGTATTCAAATGTATATATCATGGTCAATAAAAACAGGTACAAGGGTATTTCTTCATGTAGAGGCCACATCATGCCGACCTTATTTTTTGTGTCAAAAAAAAAATGAGATGGGCTTGTAAAAATATGTGATAAAGAAATGTTTTTAGTAAATACATAAGTACAATTTGGATCATGGTTAGGACCAGGGTTTTTAGGATTTGGACCAATGCGACCAATTTTACAAAGATGAACTTGTGCTTGCACCACAATCATGAGCTGAGGCTGAAAATTTGCCAACAAAACTAAAGAAGCATCTTTTTCACAGATTTTTAAAAACCTGTTGCATCAATTAACATGAATGGACTAATTGTGTGCCATACAGCCTGAGCAGGAACACTGATAAGGACATGATTTTTTTGCTGAATGGGAAAAATCTTATTTTGAGAGAATTAAAAATTTCTTGGATGGCTTTTGGGGTCAACCCAAAATCTTAGATTTAAGGTCAATTTTCAGGACCATGCTTGGGTTTGAACCTTACAGTGACCACATGGACCAGACAAATGTATATTGGATACAATTAAAGGTTTCAGAGGTCCTGAAGTCTGAGATTTGAAGAGCAAGTTGATCATTCCCCACTGAGTCCCAGGAGATGTCTAGTCCCCCCAAAAGGAAAAGCATGAGGGTTAAAGACCACAGGTTGCAGACTGAAGTGAGAAATAATTTTTCTTGGCAGAATTCACTGTCAGGTTGTTGAAATTGGCACTCTAGTAAAGCAAACAAGCCACTTGACATTGCTTGTTGTTATGTGTGAAGTAGGAAATTGTGTCAATCACAGAGGCAAAAATGATCACCCATTTGTTGAATCAAAGACCTTGAAGGTCTTTGGTTGAATATGTAAAGGAAACACCTGAGGCAAAGCAGCTTGGTTAGCTTCTTTTGAATTGAGGATGCGAGATTTCACTGGAATGGCTGGTGCCCGGGGGGGGCTACTTAGTACAAAATGGGTTATGGGGACGTGCCGCAAATTCGGGTAGCAAAATCAGGCTTTCTGGTATTCCAATCGGTTCCAAATTTTCGGAAATTTGCGCCAAACGCCGCAAATTTGGACATTTTTTTCTCAAAATGTTAGAAAGTTTTGCCAAAATGGAGCAAATGTGGACAGAAAATGATATTTTTTTTATTAAATTTTGCTCAAAATTTAGAAGATTTGGTATATGGATGGGTCAAATTTTCTTAAAAATTAGTATTTGGATGGGTGGCTTTCCAAATTTCCCAGAGGCACGTCCCTACCCAAACCATATTCGAATAGCCCCCCCGGGGGCTGGTGTATAGGAAGCATTTCTTGCCTTGTAAAACATCTATGTGGTTTCCCTGACTTGAGTGTGGAAAATTTATTTTGCAAATAAATTGACAGAAAAGATGGTAAATGGTGATAAAAGTTGTTATTTTTGCATTGATTTACTGAGTTTATTTAAGTTATATAACTTTAAGCTACTTTAAGCATACTGAATTTTTGGGAAGAGTCTGGATTGGAAAAAGTCCCACATAGAACAGGAGTGCATATCCCAGATGGCATGCAGTTGGTGATAAAGATATAAAGGATTTAAAAGCTTTTGAATGAGAACCATCTTTCTTCAGACCGGGATTGTCAACTATATAGTTCTTACAGTGATGTAAGCCCATATAAATATGGGCTTCTCAACTAGTGGTTTTTGGCATTTTGACCCCAAAACTAAGAAATACATCAGAAATTCAATGAGAAAAGGGCGCATTTGGTGCTTTACAATTACAATTTTCTAAAATTTTGATCACCCAACTTGCGTGTGTGAAGTGCTCAGTTTCTAAGTATGATCCCGCCCGTTTTAACTATGGGAAGTTCTGACAGTAATAAAACCAAAAATTCAAGGTAAAATTGCAACAGCAACCCGTACAGCGGTCGATCGCTGGATAACTCTCGATAAAAAAAGAGAGAAAGACCAGCGTTAAATTCATTTTTACATAGCATTTATGCATGCGGGTTCTGGGACAAACCTTTTTGGGGCCCTAAATTTGTGTTGTATAACTTTGATGGGTTTTATTGAGTAAAAGTACCATCTGTGTGTAGGTTATTCATGTGGCAGAATTGCTTTTTTACTAGTCAGAATATCTTCATTTTAGTACTGCGATATTTTGGGCCCCTTTAGTATACTACCCCAATAAATATGCAGTCCTTCTAGAGTGCAAATTTATGGTTTAAATATATAAGGCAAAAAAAGCTGACACACGCATTTGTAAAATCGGGCGATTTTGAAAAAAAGTAATGCGGAAATTGTGTTTGTTTCAAGGTTTTTTTGTTTGTTTTTTTACTATTTTCCCAAAAAATCTGAGAAAATTTGATTTTTTTTCACCCAAAACAAATTCATATTTCAACTTCAATATGAACAATATCTTGTGGCAAGCTCGTATGAGAAAGATTGCAACTGCAGCTCGTCATCTATTCGTCCTTTACAGAAATTGTGTTCTTGTGTCGACATTGAGTGTGCGTTACTACAACTTTTACTACAGTAAACTTTAACAGGCTCATAGACTTTGTGTTGTATTTATTATGTATTTTGTGTAGAACAACCGTCCTGCTTGTTAATTGTTGATTTGCTTGCGTGATCTCGTGACAGGCATGGAGGGGAAAGTAATTTTAAAGATTCAGCTGCTCTGCGGAATGTTTAGAAAATGGTTTCTGCATGAATCGTTGAACAATAAACCCCTCAGTGAGAAGTAGTAGTTGACATTACAACCGGAAATAACCTGTGCATAAAAATTACTGGCTTAGGTATAGTTGATGATGCTGATGGTGCAGAATTTGACGCATTGCATGCGATTCGTACAGACGAAGTTTGGAATCTTAAAAAAAAAATGCATTCCGCATTACTTTTCAAATCACTCATCAGATTTGAGACAAACCCTTTTTATTGTCCTAAATGTTGTCAATTACAATTACTAGTATTCTTTTGCCGTATCTGATTGTTGTAAAATACATCATCCAATATGTGTGCAGAATCAGTAGGATAAATTTACAGATTGAAAAAACACAGCTGCAGGCCATTATTCTATTTCCCAGAATTCCAGGGCAAATTATTCCCAGTTCCTTACTTCCAATTCTCATTTTGTATTGTTTTCATTGATGATTCCTTTTAACACAAGCCATTGAGGTGTACGTAATGATTTTGTTCATATTGACTTCCGTAAATATGATTTAATTGGAAAGCAATATGATGTGCAAATATTTTAGCTATAAACATTTTTTGGTGGTTTTGTAAATTTTAACTGTTTTTGTAACAAAACAGATTTTTTAAATTTATCTAGACCATAGGTGTTACAGTTTTTTTCTTTAATATATTTTTCATCTGTATTGATAGTAAAAGAAAATTAACGTTTGCACTTAATGCAAACTCTTCTCATTATCAAGAGAATCATAATTGTCACTTCAAACCTTAATATGGTTGTGTGGGGATAAGAATCTGATATATTCTTAAAACAAAGGGCGGCAAAAATGCCTTGCAAAGTCCTTTCTCTCTTTCAATGTCAAAATATTGAAATTAGATGGAATATTATCACAGGTTGTGTAAAATAATATAAATAGATATATATCATAAAAAGAAATTATGTATTTTTCTGCAGGTAATCAATCATCATGATACATCCCCGACCTAGTAAACCTACATACCCAGCCTTATGGAAAACATCAGTGGAGAAAAGACAAACAAACATACAAACATGAAACAGACACAGCAGCATCAGCATCACAATCACCATGGCAATGGTGTTGTTGGAAAGGGAACGACAGTAGATGGAGAATGTCATACCACAGATCTGAAGACTAAAGAAATTTGCGATGGTGCACGTTCTGAAGCATCATCACACAGGCCTTGGGGGAGGAGCTTTAGACATCAAGTTTGTTTCTGGTAAGTCTTGCTTTATCGTGCTTTCATCAGAGTCTTTGTCTGTCTGTTGAAATGCTTGAAGATGTTTTAGTACAGTTACTTTAACTGAATATATGGAGGGGATGTACTTTAACTGAATATATGGAGGAGACAAAACTAAACGAAAATGAAATCAAGAGAAAACACAACCATAGAAAACGCTCCTAGAATCTCCTGTGCAAGGGTGAAGTAGCTTGATGGAACTTGTACCAATCAAATCAAGATCACGACTCTCTATGTGCAAACATCTATGGATGATGAAGCTGTTGGTTGTGGGGGATACTTTTAGTTATTTGGTGAAACAGAGGTATGATATGGGAAATTACCACCTGCTCAGTGACATATCCAGGCTCAGCTGCGCTTCACATGCATATGTCACTGAGCAGGTGGTAATTTCCCATATTCGTTCCCAACATTTTTTTTCTTTAAAACTTATTCATACACTCTGCGTTACGCGTTACGCAATTACGCGCTGAAATTGTAAATCTAATTGGACAGTTTGTAACTTATACGCATTCATTAATCTCGTCTAGTTGCACGCTGCGTATCGCGTGGTGCGTTGTACAAAAACATGTACGCGTACGCGTAATATACTCGCGCTTATATGGCAAATTTCATTTTAAAAGAAAGGTAAATCTAAACTAGAATGATTAACATGGGACGATGGATGATTGTATTTTCTTTGTTTTATTGAAATTGGAAACACATTTTTCAATAATAATGCCGTTTAATTTTTTTTAAATTATATTCTAACCATTCGTGTATGAAATAGATTAATAACTGCTCTTTACTTGGCGCTCGTGAAATTGTACAAAAATAATGCACCTTGTGCTGAAGTTGAAGTTGTCCAATTCACTCGGCTGCGCCTCGTGAGTGTGGACAACTTCAATTTCAGCACGCGGTGCATTATTGTTGTACAATTTCACTCGCGTCAAGTAATACGCAGTTATTAATCTATAATTAGAAGGATGTCCATCAACTCAACACAATTCATATAAAATAGAAATTTGAAAATCCCTTTACTCTGTTTTGGAATGGCAGCCAGCATCATTATACCAATTTATGCAAATTATCTCAAAAACTTTGTGCCTGATTTAAATTTGTTTGCAACAAAACATAGACAAGCTTTATTGGGTCATGTTTCCTTTGTACTTATTGTCCATTGTTATGTCAACTGATGAAATCACAACGGTTTAGGAGCAAAATTGCAACAATTGATTGTGGAGGGTGACAAATGTTGAAAGTCATTAATTTTTTATGTGGTCTTTCTTTTCCAACCTGAAACCATCTCGATAGCCGGGAGCAGATGTCACTGGCGTGCCCAGGATTTTTCCTTGCGGGGTTAAAGGGGATTTGCCTATTATAAGGGGGCTGAGTGGTAAAAATCAATAAAAGCAGGCCGATTTTACATGATTTTTACAATCTTGCGGGGGACTTCGGCCCCCAAAGCCACCCCTGGGCACGCTAATGGATCTACATGCAATACCTTTACCATTGTGGTAACAAACCAGGGGTGTCCAAGGGAATCCTCAAATCAGGGTGACATTAAAATATACAAATTGCGTTAATTTGTTCTTCGCTGTTTCTGAGCAGATTATTTCTTATCTCACAAACCCCAAGTGTCTGCTCCCTGTTAGGCTGCGATCACATATATACGGTATACGATATTCGCTATACTCTCCCGGGGAAGGTACTCATATTTGGAATTGACAGGTAATTATCGCCGTCACTAAGAATATGAGTGCCTCCTCTATTCACGTATAGCAAAAATCGTATACCATATACTTCTATGTGATCGCAGCCTTAGGCCTGGTGCAGACTCCACTATCGTATAGAATATTTTGCTTAGAATATTCTATGCTGACGACAAAATGACGTAGCTCATTGAATAAAACACACAGTTTTATCCGATGAACTACGTCATTTTGTCGTCAGCATAGACATACGATAGAAGAGTCTGCACCAGGCCTTATAGTTGTGGTATTGTCTGAGATTTTATTGTAAAGCTTGGCAACTGGAATGGCCCCAATTCCCCTCATGGTAGGAATATCTTATTATTTGTTTAGTTTTAGGGTGTTGAAGGATGGCGATTTCAGAATTTAGTTTGCAGTTTTGCTTGGTTTAAGAAGGAACAAGTACGCTAATGCATATGATCCTTTCCTGTGTAACCTTGCTAAACAACAAAACAAATGTGAATGACAGAAACGTGATTATCCTCGGGATATCAAAATAGTTAGCCTTGCAGGTTTCCGCAAAACTCTTCCTTAGGACAAAAATGATTTCAGAATTGGGCAAATTGGCACATGAAGACAAGAATTAGCTATAATGTGACTAGCAAATGACAAACATGAAACGGTACGCTAATCTGGGTTGTCTGCCTCGTATGTCTGAAATAACCACGACTAATCAACGAGTATCTTATCTGGCTCAAATTGGGTCCATTACATGACAGTATTGATACTCATCAAACAAAACTGACTTTGTTAGAAGACAATTTGGCAATGCCGCTAATGGCTTTAGGTGACCTTTTTGTGACTTGAGGATAGGGTAGGTGTTATTGCACTTTAATACTTTTTGAATTAAATTAAACTAGCATTTAATAGATAGCTTCCATTTTAAAAACAATTTAACTATGAATGGAATTTTGTAAAATTAATTGCAGGAATCAATTAATTGATTGTAAAATTAGCGTCAAACATTTCCGCTTATGTTAATGAAAAACCTTTTTGACATTATTAATCTTTGGATGGGAAGTACACATTTTGTGTCCTGCCGTCTTGTCAAATATTTGACAGAAAGGACAGGCATTGTTGGATACTGTATTTTTTGATGTATATAGCAAGCAAATCATGCAATAAGTCAATGAATATAAAAAAGCAATGTTTATTGATCTGCAGCAGGGCTTATTATGGTTTTTTTTTCCAAGAAACTTTAAAACTTTTTTTTTTGATTGAAAATGTGAAGCCCTTTTCCTGGATTTGATAAACATGGTTGTAAATTTTGAATTAACTATGGTATTTACTTTGTGTGTATGCATGTATCAAGGTTTTTTAAATTGATGTACTTTTTTTTCTGCAAACATTAATTTTCAACTGGAAAACTATGTTTATCAATGAAAAACACTGTTTATCCACTTGTTGAACATTTGTCTTGCTATAAGTATGTTCTTGATTAACAGGTGGATCTAACTAAAGTACACTTGGTATGAGGGTTTTGCACTTTCAAGTTCAGAATAGTTTGAGTATTTGTGAAAATTGTTATATTATGAAGCAATTAATTTGAAGTATTCATCACGTCAATGGAAATCCAACAGCATTGTTGTTGACAATGTGTATAGAAGATTTAGTAATGTTTCATGGTATTTTAGGATTGCAACTTTTTATGACGTGGAAACGGCCTATTCTGATGAAATTGCAAGTAATCCTTGTATTAAATATTTACAGGATCTAGCAATAAAAATGAAATATTAGTTGCTATGTGTAAGAGTTTTCAGAAGTTGTAGATTGTTAATTCAGGAAATTTGAAGAAAACAGTTGTTGCATTTTGAAAGACTTCAAGAGATCAAGAACTTATCTCCTGTTTACATTAAAATATATAGCAAGTATTCTATATTAAAAAGATCACATATTGGAATAAACATGTAAAAACATTTGGTCCCACCGAACTCTGCCAATTGAATGGTAATTTGACCGAGAATGTGACTATCAAGCAAGTCAAGCATTGTTCCTTGCTTACGCACAATTTGGCGGGAAAATGTAAGATGCGTATTGCATTGTAGTCAAGTAATAGTAGCGCGCAACAGAACGCAGAGCGGAGTCACTACGCACTCGCGCAGCGTCGGTCCAGGCATGGCGCCTGCGTGGTGCAATCCCCTAACTTAGCCGGATTTTAGGGTGCAAATAGACCAGTTTCCTATCTGTACTTTCTTTAATCTATGGGTCCCGCAATGTCAGTGCTATTTATAAGAACCAAAAATTGGTGTTGCTATAGGCTGAAAGAGAGAAAAAGAACACTGGATGGCATGGGAAGCGTCTATTTTGGTATATCATTTTGTCTCCTATTTTAATCTGAATTATAAGTTTTTGTTACACGATCAGAGTGATGTATTTGGTGTCATGTGTCAAAATGTGACCGACTGGATAGACATCAAACTTGAAGTATTGATATGGTAGGAATTAGCAATCACTTGTTAAACTTTGATTGATAAGGAAATGGTCTGTTTTATCTTCTATTTTCATTAACAGCAGGTGAAAATATTTTTTATATTATAGATTAATGGGATCGAAACAATATAGCAGGGCATTTATGAGCTACAGTTGTTACAATATCACTTGTCAGATTTTGGAAATATGGCTATCAATGGAATGATAGAAAGTGAACTTCAAATGACATCGGAAAAGGCCTATTCTAATCAGACCATTTGTCTTCTATTTTTATCCAAATTGTATTTGTTGCATTATCAATTTACAGGATGCCGTTATTGAGTGATATATTTGGTGCCATATATGGTTGTCAACAATTGAAGAATGTCTATGGTTTAATCTGAGGAAAGATTGGATTTAAGATCCATTTCCTTTGACAATTTTTTTTATTTGTATGAAATTATCCCTGGGGGGGGGGGGTACTTACATTGACGGAAGGTACGGGTATGTGCCGCCCTCGAGACCCCCTTTTCAAGCCTCCTCTTCCGCTCCCCAAGATGCCCTTTTCAAGATTACTTCAGTTCCGAAGACCCCATTTTCAAAAAAAAAATGACTCAAAATTGTGTTTTATTATGTTTTAAAGCTAATTTTTAGCGATTTTCAGCTCAAATAGTCGTATTTTTATGGGAAAAAACAGTTCCTGAGACCTCAATTCGGGGAAAAATCAGTTCAATAGACCCTAGCCTGTTTTTTACCAGAAATCCGTTCCGCAAGACCCTATGTTCGATATCGCGGATCTCATATACCTACCAAAATTTTTTCGAGTACCCCCCCCGGGGAAATTATGTGCTTTCCTGAAGAGTGTAAAACAGTTGTCTGTCCCTCTCAAGCTGCGTATTGTCGATTCAAAGTTGCAAGTTATTAGAGATATTATTGAAGAATGGCAGCCAAGTAACCATTAGTCCAGTGATTTAATGGAAAAATATAGTAGCAAAATATTGTCAAAACCAGCGCAAAATGAACACATTGTACTTTAACTAAATTGGATATAACTATATTGAAGTTATTATTGAAGTCATTAAATTTCCTACAAATCATGAAATTTTGAACGCAACAAATGCGTAGAGTAAGCAAGCGTCTCACCTCACGCAGTACGAAAGACTTTTCTTTTCACGCGATCGCCGTGCAAGCAACCAATCAAGATACGCGCTGTGCATTTTCATTACCGATGCGTAGTCTCACAAGCTCTCATCGTACGCACCCTGCAGATTTGATTTGTAGGAAATTTAATGATTTCAATAATAGTATGATTATTGAAAGTCACAGAATCTCTAAATACATTACTAACAGGAATTAGATGGGAACTAAATGGTGCTTTTACATTGGTTTGGGGTGCAAGATGTTCATCTGGCAGATATATGCTTTTCAATTTGCTCCTCTGGTTCTGAGGAGATGACCAAGAACCAATCACAGTGACTGCTAAACTCCTGGGCCCAAATTCATGAAACCCTGCTAACTCTAGTTGCCTGCTAACTCTTTGTCTACATGTCAAAATTTGACAGGTAGACAAAGAGTTAGCAGCCAACTAGAGTTAGCAGGGTATTATGAATTGGGGCCAGGGCCCATATTCATGAAACACCGCTAAGTCTAGTTGCCTGCTAACTCTTTGTCTACCAGTCAAATTTTGACAGGAATACAATAGGTTAGCAGGCAACTAGAGTTAGCAGTGTTTCATGAATATGGGCCCTGGAGGTTAAATAAGCTCATCTGGGTTTTTTACAGACATATTTCATTGTTTCAAATCCAAAAGAACATTGAGTAAACATAGTCACATTTTTAGTGATATTTACTGCTGCTCTGTAGTAGCTTCATCAGACAGGCATTTTTAGCTATATCTAAGTAATTATCTGTAATACGTCTTGGAAAATGTCAAAAACTAGTAGTTTCAACCTGGGTTCGAACTCAGGATCTCTCATACTTCAATCCCATATTTAGCTATAACAACCTATGTGGTATTTGCTGCCTGGGAAGTGACTTAAAGCTCTTTTCAATAAGAGTTCTTTTATGAAAATCCAGTTACTATTTTTAGTAGTGACGTTTCACATCCTCACAGGATCCTTTCTCAAACTGTACTGGCAGCAGAAGACTGTTGGTCTTGCAGTTGTGTTGATGACGTCAAAATCAACTGGTCGTAAAGCTGGACTCACAGCTCGTATTTGACACCTTTCCATGACAAAGTTAGGCATTTTTTCTTGATTTTCTTGTTTTAGTCTTTTAAATATCCAACCTGGAAGCATAAATATAGACAAAAGTATTAAGTGAAATACAATGACATAAAATAATCCCAAGCATAGAGCTTGAGTACTACCAATGCAAACCATTTGTAGGAAGGACTCTTATAAAGATAGAAGGTTGGTCATCTCTCAACTCCAATGACCCTTGGTAAACCTCATATTATTCATTTGTAAGAACCAGTACAGAATAGCTGGTGGCTATCTCTGTCACACAGACGCCAATTGGAGATCATAATATTGTATATATGGCACCAATAGAACCCACTATAAATCACTAGAAAGCTATTTGGATGCAGTTCAACAAAGATGTCTCAAATCTGAAAACTCTACTTTTTATTTTTCAACTTTATTCTCAATTAAGTTTCTTGGATAATGTTAAAAGTTGATTTTTTTTAAATTAATTTTAATTTCACAGTTATCAGAATTATAATTCTCAGAATTGTACTCAGTTGGTGTATCTGTGATCATTTCAAGAAATTTCAGTTCCTTCAGCACCGGATAGATGCAAGATACTGAGATCTTAAGTTTCTAGAAATATTTCCAGATAAGCTTTTTCAAGATTTTTAGGAGGCCAAGGTCGATATCAGTATACAAAATACAATTGATGTTGGTATTGATTTTTTTTGAGGGGGTGGGGATTGCCTCCCCTCCCTGCCCCTTCTCTTTACAAAAGAAGTTGTAAAAGAAGTCATTTGTTAAGTGAAATTAATTAAAGTTCTTAATTCGACTTGCAGTTATGAAACTGAACTGCATTTCTTTATTTGAAAGGTGTA
>JXSR01S015780.1:211345-236731 GCA_000969725.1 Ophiothrix spiculata
GAAACCGATAAAAGAATTCTGCCTATGGCTAAGGATGTGTTGCTTATATTGGACACTACCTCAACTGCTTTTAAAAAGAGTGCCATTCATAGTTTAATGTTCTTGGACAATCAAGTTGATAGCCATAAATTTAAAATTTGATATGTAGAAATGTTCTATTTAGGCATCTTTTGATTTATGACTGAATTTCCATTTATTTTTCATTCCTTTGGGCAGGTGATTTGAAAGAGCTCCATCCATCAATTTATGGCTATATGATGGGAAACCATTGAATTAGAGTCAGCCATCTTGGGATCTGATGATTTGTCCTTCATATCATCTTTGTGAAAAACCTGCCAGGTTATTTTTTTAAATTCCAAATGGAAAATACAAAGCATAATAATTTATTTGAATTTAGTGGAAAGGTAAATTTCAGTTTTTGATCAGACTCGCATTTGACTACCAAAATTAGTACAAATAAATACTTCAAACCTGGACTTCAAATGAATAACAGTGTAAGTTTGTTACAATTTTGTGTAGAATACAAGTATGAAGTCAAAGATGCCCAATTTTGAACTTAAAATATGCTCAATTGACTATAGATTTACTTTTGATTATCCCTTATTATATTCATCCTACATTTAAATCTTCAGTGTGCATAGTATAACCATTTCACATTAACGTCTAAACCTGTATTTAAATCAATTGATACAAAAGCAAGTGACATACAAATTACACAAACACTTTCTTTTCTAGAGCATGAAATGTGCCTGCCAGATGATAAAACCATCTTGAATTGCGTGGGCAAATATATGTTTGACATGTTGGTAATAAAGTAGAACAATCCCTGACGGAAACCGATAAAAGAATTCTGCCTATGGCTAAGAATGTGTTGCTTATATTGGACACTACCTCAACTGCTTTTAAAAAGAGTGCCATTCATAGTTTTATGTTCTTGGACAATCAAATTGATAACCACAAATTTAAAATTTGATGGTTAGGCATCTTTTGATTTATGACTGAATTTCCATTTATTTTTCATTCCCTTTGGCAGGTGATTTGAAAGAGCTCAATCCATCAATTTATGGCTATATGATAGGAAACCATTGAATTAGAGTCAGCCATCTTGGGATCTGATAATTTGTCCTTCATATCATCCTTGTGAAAATACAAAGCATAATAATTTATTTGAATTTAGTGGAAAGTTAAATTTCAGTTTTTGATCAGACTTGCATTTGACTAACAAAATTAGTACAAATAAATACTTCAAACCTGGACTTCAAATGAATAACAGTGTAAGTTTGTTACAATTTTGTGTAGAATACAAGTATGAAGTCACAGATGCTCAATTTTGAACTTAAAATATGCTCCATTGACTATAGATTTACT
This sequence comes from Ophiothrix spiculata, assembly GCA_000969725.1. Lineage (NCBI taxonomy): Eukaryota > Metazoa > Echinodermata > Ophiuroidea > Amphilepidida > Ophiotrichidae > Ophiothrix > Ophiothrix spiculata. The sequence continues at coordinate 212,714 of JXSR01S015780.1, forward strand.
TTTGATTATCCCTTGTTATATTCATCCTACATTTAAATATTCAGTGTGCATAGTATAACCATTTCACATTAACGTCTAAACCTGCATTTAAATCAATTGATACAATAGCAAGTGACATACAAATTACACAAACACTTTCTTTTCTAGAGCATGAAATGTGCCTGCCAGATGATAAAACCATCTTGAATTGCGTGGGCAAATATATGTTTGACATGTTGGTAATAAAGTAGAACAATCCCTGGCGGAAACCGATAAAAGATCTGCCTATGGCTAAGGATGTGTTGCCTATATTGGACACTATTTCAACTGCTTTTAAAAAGATCGGCATTCATAGTTTTTGCATCTTGAGTGATAAAATTCACAGTTATAGAATTCAGCATGTGATTTTAGATACTAGAAATGTTTCATTTAGATATTCAGTTTGATTTATCTTTTCATTCCATTTTGTCTTAATGTGATTTGTTTTTTCACTCCCTTTGATTATATGCATATTGACAGGTAAATTAAAAGAACTATTCATCATATTGATGGGACATATAATAGAAAGCCATTAAATTAGAGATGCTTTTTAAATTACAAGAAATGTTTTTTGTCCTCTTGGGATTTGAAATGTGTCCATCACAACTCGTCTTTTATGTTCGAAGACTTCTTTTTTACAATTCAAGTGTAAATAATATAATGATCTATTTATTTGAAATTCATCTCAAGGTTAATATCAATTTAGTTAGAAAATTCAGAAAGAAGAAAAAAGAAGGTACAGAATAGATACAACATCTGTAAGCTGACTTTTGATCACCCCATTGTATTGAATGTTCAGTATCATATTATTTCATTTCATTTTTATTTTTTATGTGTTTTCTACAGGGCTTTGAACCAAGAGGAACCAGCATCAGTAAACGCACGATAACGTGGAATAACATGATGAACCAGACAGGCTCGGATCTACCTCTGTCCCCTTTCCCCGTCACTCTTCCTAGCTATAACCCAGATACACCCGGCAACCTGGTAGTAGACATTGACACAACCACAGGGCCATCTTCCGTGACTGCTGATACCGGATACCAAGTGGGGGACAAATACTCATCGTCAGCTGGAGAACAGATGTACGAAGGCGACTTTGATGATTATCGGAATAGCGAGGCCGATGATGTGCTGCTTCAACCCTCACAATTCTCAGAGTGTGGTAATCCAAGTGAGTATGGTTGCAATTACAACCCCCTTTACTGTCCAGTCGTTTGGAAACGAAGATATCAAACCTTTACCATTATGCCTTGCTTCCAATGCGATTTTTTTGTACAGATTGTCATGAATGCTGATAGCCGAAAAAAACGTATTTAATACACAAAGTTGGTATGAGGTCTGCTCATCATGCCATGCTTCATCGATATTATCATTCATTGTAAGCTGTACAAAATATCCCATTGGAAGCAAGGCATGATGGGAATTTCCTTATGTCTTCTTTGGTCATTTCCTTTTCATGTTCCATTGTAAAGCAAGAAAACAACTGAAACCTTGGGTACACTCCTGAATTTTATCTGTCTGTGAAGATGCGGCTATTGTTTGCCACACGCACCATATTTCTATCATTTATCATAATTTTATATCCAGTATAGGTTGCTAGTTGACCATTTATTAAAGAGAAAAGCCAGCCGCTGATATCTTGTGCCAAAGCTTCAACATCAAAGGAATAAATGCCAGAGTCGACCCAGACTTAACACAAGAAAATACCTAACTCAGTGCATCATTGTAAAGGACAAAGTTGGTGACCAGTCTTTAACAAAATTTGTTGATTGCAATAACTCTTTTGCTTAATTGCTTGAAAAATGCTCTTGTGTGTTGGTGTTTTTTTGTTTGTTTTTTGTAAGAATCATGAAGCTAGGAGCTATTTCCTTTAAAGCCTTAGATTGGGCCAGCCAAGTGCCCGGGTCAAGGTGCAGAAGCAAACAGTCTTCTTGTACTTGGTAGGGACGACTTTCAGATAAGATATGATCACTCATTGCAGTATTTACCCAATTCTGTATTTCATGCAAGAAGCAGAACTTCTACAGTTTGTAACTCAATGCTCCCAATCAGAAAAAGAAAACCTCAGAAAGATTCCGAGATTCAGTTCAAGGGAATAGTCTCAACTCATTTAATAAATAGATTAATTTCCCCAGGGATTTCAATCTGGATATTCAAGGCACATCCCATTATGTATATCATGATGGCCATATGGTTGGATATATGCAATTTTTGACAATTTCAGTCACAAATGAGTGACTATTTTATTGCCAGATTCTGTGACTTAATTGAAACATCTGGGCAATTGACGTCATCTCACCTCATTATCATAGTTCGATTAATAGAACCCTTGTTTTTTCGGGTGACACAAACCAACATGAGGGATATGACTACCAAGTCCAGTGATATAGAAAGCCACTTCACTACCTACCCCATTTTTTCGGGAGGGGCGATCAGTCTGCTATGCGCGCGATCAGTCTGCTATGTAGGGCTCGGGCTTTCTAGTAAAGTGGTATGTGATGTGGATATTGTGGATAGTAACATGGAAAAAATCAAGGTCCTAGGATCGGACTACATTATCATACCAGTCAATTTAAACATTTTTTGGCAATTTATCTCATTTTGATAATCATTTTTAGTCATTTTAAAAGCCGTAATTATTGTTAGAATATCCAATTTTCCGATTACTATTGGCAGTTTTTCACCATTAAATGATTGGAGCTTTTTTGTAAATGCCATGTATACAAGCTTATTTTTAGGTGTTGAAAGTTCATTGGACTCAGATACCATCCTTTTTTGAATTTGTGAATATTTGTTGTAATTTTAAAACAAATGCTAATAATTGCATACTTGATTTCTGATGGTATTTACAATATGTATTATTATCACATGGTCTCAAATTCTTTCCAAAACTGTGTAATCATTTCAAATAAATATGAACCCTTAACTAGTACTAACCTCTGATGTTGCATTATTACTGTACTTTAGTTGATTTTTTATGTGCGCATCTTATATCACATTGTAATGGAAAAGCATTAAATATTTAATTGGCACTCAGGATGCCAAGCATAGGTAATGATATTCGCCATAACATTATTAACGAGTCCAAAGACAGAAGTATGCATTTTACCCTCCTCCCCAAAGCGGCTAATCCATTTTGTCAATACAGTTTTCAACAAGTTAGGTCCTTAGAAAGGTCTAAAAGTTGTACCTTTGGGATTAAAAGGTCACCTCCTAAAAAACTCCCCCTGAAAAGTCTTGGCTATATCAAGCCCTGGTTTTTCTCTCTTGATACAACATTTAGTAGCATATGCCTGTGTACTTCAACAACGTCATTGGCCATCCATCGGATTTAAAAACATGGCCTAGACCTGACTTACTGGCCTACTGATTGATTGTAGAGGCCTTCACCTTGTTCTCTTTCCATCTGCTACAACCCAGATGGTAATAATCATGACAGCTTAAAGTTGTTAATTGAGACAAATGTCTCTTCACATGTCTTAATCACATTTATGTTTCGTAATTTTTTTTTATTTGTGTCTTTTCTTGAACAAATGGCGCTTTTTATTGTGATACGAAGTATCAAGTTATAGATTAAGTAATTGATTTTATATTAGTACATAAAAACAATTTTCAAAAGATATGCTATCTAAGCATAAATAGTAAGCTGACTAACTGTAAATTTTCATAAGGATCGTGCACTTCTGGTCAAAAGCTGATACATTCCAAATGAGTGAACCAATTTGAGGGAAATTTGAAAGTAAAATCTTTCTTGTAATATATCTTTCATACCAAAATTGAAAATTTGATTTGGAAAAATCAGACCATGCTCTTTTAAGTTTGATTTTGCTGGTTAACATGTAGCATCTCGAAAAAATGTGTATAGATTTATTTATGCTTCTCGAGTAATTGGCAACATCCGGACTTGAACAATAATGTATCAATCGGATATTTGTCTTTCCATGTGAAGCTATCTCATACAAAAAATTAAATTGGAACTGTCATGAAACATTGTTTTCTGTTTATCTTTAGTTGTGTTTATATCTTTCTTTTGTTTGTAACAAATGTTTCTAAATATAATTTCTTTTATCACTTTTTGTGAACAGTTAAACTAGACAATAGATGATTGTTTATCATTAGTGTCAACTTCATCTGTGCCTTTGTTTTTATTGTGATTCTAATGCTTCTTTTTCCCAAATTACAAAATGCAAATCATTTGTATTCTGTCTAAAAGGAAATGTTCATTCAGCATATTTATGTAAACATATTTTGATGACAATATGATGGATTTACTGAAAACGAAAAAAGAAAGAAAAAAAGATGAACGTCGTACTAATTAGTATTCAACCCATCAGGCCCAGCTGTAGCGGGATCCCATGATGAGCTGGGAGATAGATAGGTTATATGTTGTTTGCACCTGCTTGTATTCTAATTAATCACCCATGTCAATTTGTTGTGTAACTCGGACCTAGCATTTCTGACCCAGCAGCGCTAACCGGAGCAGTTGTCGGCAGAAATATGTTTGAATGTTTGTGGATATTGGCTCCATTGGAAGTCAGTCTTATTTTAAGTTTTTATTAATGGTCAGTGTTATGAAAAATAATGAAGGAATGGAGGCTTGTTTTTCTTCGGAAGGCTTGATTGAGACTATTTCTTCCTTTAGAATATTCTATGCCGATTTTGTACAATATGTATTTGTTATTCAATAAGATATCATATATCTATGTTATAATGACTATTTCATGATAGAATATTCAATGAAGTTGCGAATAAAAAAGTGTTCTATACGATATCATCAAATCTCCGTTCTAATCTCAATGTGTATTAGTGTCAAAGGGGAAGTTGTTGCATCAAGTAGTCGGTGTAACAAAAAGTCTGTTCTGGCCAAGGAATTTGAAAAGGGTAATCAGTACTCGCCGCCTATTGATTTCACCGCCGTGTAAATCCTACACAACAGTCCAAGACGGCAGCCATCTTGGATTGTTGCTCATGGAGGGTGAGTTCTTGTACCTTCATTTTTACGGCATTTTACGGCTCTGCATGCCACACTTTGATAGTCTTTGCGACGGATTAGCGGGAAATTTGGCGTACTTTGGTCAGAGCAAGTTGCACTACGCGCTCCTTGAAAAGCAGACACAGTTTGCGTGTGAAATAAAATGCACACGCTGTATATGCGTCAAGTGAAGATTTACATTATCTGCCTTCAAAATTGGGCCAAACTCTGAATATATCCAAAGGTACAATAACTCTGGTCCGTGAGCGACACAGGATGGCAGCATATCCCAATACCCCTATAAAAATTCCTTGGTTCTGATCCAGAGACCTGCTGCTTTGCCTTAAAACTAGGGAGACCGAGCAGCAACTCTGCTGTACAATTCCCTTCAGACTCTTCATGGGTGACATAGAACACTAGTGGCATCAGCCCTGTATGTACCTTGAAATCGAGGGAAGCAATTACGAAAAACCACCCTAAATTATACCACAAAATTCTATACTGCAGTCGTGATTGTAGGAACCGTGTAGACATTAGTTCATTTACAAGTATTAGGTCATATCTGTGTGGGTGGTTAAAGTTGTTCTAAATCACGTAGGAACTAGCAGTATTGGAATATTGAAATTCATATTTCTCGGTTTAAGTCTTTATTTCTGCTGGTGATTATTCAGATACTTCAGAGCACTATTTTGGTCTGAAATTTGAATTATTCATAATCTGAAAGATACTTGGTGAAATGTGACAAACAACTTATGCAGTTTGCTAACATTATATATTGTCTACTTTTTTGTTTTGTTTTTAATAATAATATGGTCAGTGGTGTAATGAGGATATCTTGCATCCAGGGCAAGAAGTGAAACTAGAGCCCCTAAATTGATAAGTTTAAAGACTGACAGAACAAGAGGGAGAGTATGCAATCAAATATTTTGACAACCTCTCTTGGGTAAATTTGAATAGTTTCAGCTGAAATTTGACTAAAATATCCAAATGTGAACGGGTTTTTTCCCCCTTTTTTTTTTGCTATAAATTTTTCATTTTCACTGAAAAATAATGCCAGATCCATCAGCAGTCCTAATTGCTTTTTAATTTATAGCTTCATTAATGAAAATCATCAAAATTTCCTTTCTCATGTAAATAGAGTACAAATGCACCTTTCTTTTGATACCAAACTTTCCCCAATACATAAAGCAGTTTTAGCAAAAATAGATGCTTTTTACTATTTTTGAAGGTGGTATGAAACAGATCAATGATATTTGATTGAGCTATTTTTTGATGCAAAACCTGTTGTTTTGTTTTATTATACCCTTAAGGTGTTTGGTCCATGAGAGATCCGCCCGAGCAATTTTAGTAAAAATCGGCATGAATGATATTTTATTGATGTAGAACCGATTTTTAAAATAAAAATTGGGGGTCACAGGACTCGTTTTTGCATGAGAGTCTGTTTAAAACACCATTTTTGGAGGTTTTGGGGGACAAATTAGTACAGGGGTCTATGGGAAATGTGGCAAAAGTGAAATTATATAGTGTTGATTCAAAAATTCTGCCCGAGCATTTTTGTTAATTTTTTCACAAAAGTTGCACACAAGTATGTTCTTTCAAATAAAAGAATAAAAATTGGGGGTCACGGACTTAATTTTCCAGGAAAAAATGGAAATATGGCAATTTTTAGCTTCAAAACACTACTCAGAGTACATGTGCATGCGTATTGCGTCACTTACCAACTCGGAAACTAGCGTGTACTGGTTTACGTGGACGGCGCGTGGACCCAACACCTTAAATGGAAATGACGGAAACAAACTGAACGATTGACGCAGCAGTTTGATTCCATCTAAATACAAATTGTACCCAATATAAATCATACAGCCTAGTTGTCACAATTATTAATAGAACACACCTGTTTGTTATGATTTTTCACTCTTTTGTACCTAAAAAAAAATCACTATTTGAGAAATATGCCTTTTAATTGTCGTATATTCAATACTAAAAACCTGGGGTATTCTTTACCAGTCCGTATATCGACACAGACCAGTCTGGGCAGTGGCCAGACTGGTTCAATAAGTGTGTAGACAGCCTGGAATATTTGTGCTGTAAACCGTGTTTCAATAATACTTTAAAAGAGTTAACATACAACGGGGAATTTGACTTGTGTATTCCCTCGAGTCTGTTTTGACAATGAGAGTAAAAAATGCAAAATGTGCTTCTTAAGGTGTCTGGTCCACGCGCCGTCCACGCATACAAGTAGGCGCTAGTTTCCGGGTTGGTAAGTGCCGCAATACGCATGCGCATATACTCGTGAGTAGTGTTTTAAGCAAAAAATTGCCATATTTTAATATATTTCTAGAAAATTAGTTTGGTGACCCCCAATTTTTATTGTTTTATTTGAAAGAACATACTTGTGCGCAACTTTTGTGAAAAAATTAACAAACATTTTCGGGCAGATTTTTAAAATCATCACTAAGTAATGTCACTTTTGCCACATTTCCCATAGACCACCGTACTAATTTTCCCAAAAAAACCTCCAAAAATGTTGTTTTTAAACCAACTCGCATGCAAAAACGAGTCCTGTGACCCCCAATTTTTATTTTAAAAATCGGTTGTACATCGGTAAAATATCATTCATGCCGATTTTTACTAGAAATTTTCGGGCAGATCTATCATGGACCAGACACCTTAAGCACAAAAAATGAAACTTTAAAAAATAAGTAGTATTCATAATGTAATTTGGAAAATCAAAGCCTTGGTTTTCTTGTTCTGTTGGTAGAAAGGCATTTCATCTTCAGAATCACTGTGCTATTCTTTATTGTCATTCATCATGTACAAACTTAAATCTAAAAGTTGTCAATATTTGGAGATATCATAAAGCATCTTTTTGAGGTTTAAGTTCGACAGTGTCAATACTTTGAAACACATCAGAAAATGGTAGATAATAAATCACAAAGGACTTCAGATTGTCTCAGAAAAACTTGGAAATGATTCCAAACATGCTTAGTGCCCTTTTTATGATGCCTTTTACTGCGATGCCTCATATTGATCATACAGTAGAATAATAAATACTTATAACACATATATCACTTGATACTTTTGTATTGCTGTTTTTGTCTATTTTTCAGTGCCAAGTTACGCCAGACTGGTCATGGAGCCAATCGATAAAGATGATGGTCTATTTACGGTGGCAGGTCTCCATTCCATATGCAAGCTTGAGGACGATTATATACGCAGACATATTGAATTTCTTAGAGATTGTTATCGAATTAATACAGGTAAATTATTACATTTGAGAATTAACAGATTTATATGTGTCGTATCACCAATGTGTCCAGGATTTTTTCCTGCAGAGGGCTTGGAGGGACCCGCAATATTGTACTAATTTTACACTATTTTAAAGAAATTGCTGGTGGCTTCAGCACCCAAAGCTCGCCCCAAAGCCACCACCTGGACACACTACTGCGTATTAAGGGAGGAATATACATCAAAATTACAGTACATGCAAAAATTAGCATTTTGTACTTTTTTAATTCAAAATTTTAACTGGCTTTTGGTTGCTTTTTATTTAATAAATTGGATACTGCTTTCTCAAAGTATGGTCAAACAAAGTTAAAGACTTATATCTGAAAGTGAGATTTAAGACTTGCTACAAGAAATAGTACCTTCTGATCAATACACCTGTTGACTTGAAATTTGGACCAGTTACTGTTCTTGATAAGTACTGCAACTTATTGGAGCTTTTCTAAAATTTCTTTTTTTTTCTGTTTAAATTCTGTAGGGGTTTAAAGGTCAAGCAAATTTGACCAAAATACACAATTTTTTGACAAGGTTTACTCATATCCTCTATACCAAATTTGATGGTCAAAGCTTTAATAAAATATTAATGAAAAGAAATACACATGCCAATTTGATGTATATTCCCCCTTAGTTAAATATATATCTGATTGATCACTCTTCTGCTGGACAATGATGGAATAGGTACTGCCATAAGAGAAGCATTGAATTTTAGGCCCCCTCCTCTTTGTTCAGTGATAGAGGGTTATTTAGTCATCTTTCAGCCATTATATGCTCCAGTGGTACCTATTTCAAAGTGACCATTCAACCACTATCTGCCAAAGAGGGAAATGGGTTTCTCAAATTATGAATTTCAAGACAAGTGAGTAGTGTAAAACCATAATTTTTTTTTAAATCATGACATATCTGTGTTGAATAGGTAGTCAAAGCTACCAAAAAGTTTGCTTGCTTCCCTATTAAATTATAAGAAATGAAAATGCGGCTAATCACATGTTGATTTTTAATAGCAAGCTGATTCAACTTCCAAGGCACAGAAACTTGAGATTGAGAAACTTGTGAAATTTTAAATACATCTTGCTTTTTACACACAGTAAATTCATTGTAGTAAATATTAAACGTAATTGACCACAATTCAGGTTATGGACACAATCCCTCCTTCTATTGATTGCTAAGCACTGTAGGCAATTATGGCTGATCCACACAGATGAAATCAAAGCCCCCTGAGGATTGGGTCATCATATAATATCATGTCCAGACAGTCACCAAGGGTTTGTAAAGCTATAATGATGGGCAAGGATGCAAAGGTTACCATGGACACGCATCTAGCTGCTGGGATTAGCGAGATCAAACTTGGAGATAGTTTAATCCGCATTAATAGGATTTGCTGCTTCTTGACAATTAGAAGGCATTAAAATAATGAGAAATGACTCATTTTATTTTTTATCACTCATTTATAAATTGCCATTTGATAGTTTTTACCATCACCCCCTCTGTGGGATGTTAGAAATTCTACCATAACACTCATAGTCAACCCTAACTCACTACAGGCCAAACCAAAAACAATCTCCTCAAATCTTACTGTATAGAAAATGGAAAATACATATTTTCACACAATAGACCTGAGGATTCAAACCCGGGACCTCTCACATCCCAAGCCACCTATGGGCGCTACCTTGGCAGCGATTCAATAAGTATATATATCTTCCGGTTGTGACGTATTAGTACTTATACTATTTTCTTTATTTTCTGCTGTATTATTTTGTAGGGTTGAGCAGGGTTAGGGTTGTTATTTGTGTGCATTTTGTGATACAAGCAGAACCAGAAGTAAGCTTAGCAACAACATAGGTTGATGAAAGCTTTAATTTGTGGAAAATGTGTGTAGTTCGAAGAAGTTACTTCATTGTGTTAGATAGAGGAAGTTATAAGGTAACAGAGAATGAGAATGCTTACCAGTTTGTGCAAGTGATATGGTTATGGATAGTGCAGCCATCATTCGAGGTGTCAAGATGATTCTGGAAAATTCCCTGGGATAATTAGTAGGTTGATATCATGATGGGTTGGATGTAGGCGGGGATGTAGGCCTGTCGGAAATATTGATTGCCTTTAAGATTTTCAGTAAATCAAAACATGTAAAGATGGGCCTGTTTTCCCCTAATTTTGTTGATGCAAAACAGTTATAAATATATGTCAAACCGGCCGTGGCAAAAAATATTAAAGCAGCCCTTTCAACCATGGCAGCGAAGCGAGTGTAGCGTGTAACGGGCGGGGTCCAGGGGCCCCAGTGGGGCCACGGTCCATGGTGCGAAGCCCCTGGAAAATTTGGGGTTTTATGCAAATTTAGGTGTCAAAGAACACGGATTTAGTGACTATTTTAGAAGCAAAAATCATAGAAATATGCAACTGTTCTTTAAGTCAAAGAAAAACTGTTCTTTAAGTCCTCATTTGTGGCCCTTCGGGCCGCACATCTATACCAAACTTATAAGCAAAGTAAACTTGAGTTGAGTTAACCCCCCAGGGCAGTCTTTAAAGCCTGATTACGGAATAACCGGCCCATATCGGTCTCGAGTCTTCTTCCCTTTTCCTTTTTTTGTTTCTCCTCCTTTCCTCTTTCGCTTTCTTTCCTCTTTCTTCTTTGTGAGTAACCGGCCCTGAGCGGCCCAAAACCAAGCGGCCCATGTGGCGATCGCCAAAACGCCACCGTTGCCAGTCCGCCTATGGTCAAAGTGGACATGATGAAGGGTCTCAGCACAGCTCAATGTGAATAACAAATGTGTTTTGAGAGTTGGTGATTGATGTGAGTGGGGGGAAATAAATGCATGCATGGAGTTCAACAGACCTAGGGTGCAAACTTTGGACCTCTTATATGTTTTGAGAGTTGGTGATTGATGTGAGTGGGGGAAAATAAATGCATGCATGGAGTTCAACAGACCTAGGGTGCAAACTTTGGACCTCTTATATATGAGAGCATAGGGCAAGGACTCATGCTACTGGGAAAGCTGTAGCGATTCTGTGTGAGTACACAGATTATACAAACATGATACATATTTTGACCTAAATTTTGTTTGGAACATTGTGGTTAGAGCTAAGGAATCATGCATTGTAGCTTCCAGAAATGGCGCCAAATGATAAATTTAATTTTAGTTTAAAAACTATCAGATACTTCCCTAGTTAGTTTGAGCCACAGACATGCCACTGATGATTGTAATAGATGGATAGAGATGATGCGGAATCCTCTATGGATTGTGCAGTCAGAGAATTTGTCATGTCCAGACACCCACCTGGGGATTGGAAAATCAGTTAATGATGGTCTGGGATGCACAGATGCACTCATATGACCTATGTAGACTCGGCAGTTAAGGAGATGTGTTGGCTGGTCCTGGTTGTGTGATTTAAGTACTGAAATTTCATTTTGTCAATTTGACCGATATGTTGTTATTTGGCAACAATATAGTAAAGAAATTTTGAAATGCCTATCTTCAAGATGTTATTGCTCGGTGTTATTTGTATTTTTTAGATATTAAGCAAGAAGTATGTTGTACAAAATCTGTGTATCACTTTAAATGTTGAATAGTAGTGGACACTGTTATAAAATTGGATAGATTGAGCCCATATTTATTGGTCGAGCTATGAGTTGCAAAAATATTGGGCGAGACGCAGTCGAGTCCAATATTTTAAAACTCATAGCGAGATCAATAAATATGGGACGAAAATCATCCAATTTTATCAATATTATGCTCAGGATCCAAGTTTCTCCACACTTGGATCATTCAAAGCATAATAATGTCCAATATTGGCCCGATCCTATTCCCGATATCAAGCAAATTGGAGTGTTTGTTTTGGTCATGTTTTCCAAAATACACCTTATTTTGCAACTTTAAAACATTCTATCTATGACAACAACCAACCCAGGTAACAATAATTACAAAAATAGTTTTAAAAACCTTTTTGAGCATCCTCGTATATCATTTCGCAGTCAGTGGCGTAGCCAGAGGGGGGGCCAGGGCCAGGGCCCCCCTGGGAAAAAGTCAGTTGGCACATTACTGTCAGTTTGCAAATTGAGACTGCAGGGAAGCAAAGGAAAAAGAGGAGAAAGAGGAAAAGGAAAGGAAGAAAAAGAAAAGACAAGAAGGGAAAAGGGAGATAAAAGAGAAGAGAGGTGGGGAAGGGGGCTAGTGAGGGTAGTTCCAGTGTTTGCATTATTTAAGTTAGAAAGAGTAATGGACATTAACTTGGACTAGTTGGCAAATAAGCTGGCAAATAAGTTAGAGTTGATATCTGATGCTACATGGGCCGAAGCAGACAGCTCAGTCATCATATTTTCTCAGTTATCCTTGCAATGATATTTTATTGTCACAAAATTTAGCCAACTGGAAATGTTTTTCAGGCCCACACTTGGTGGGCAAAATCACTAAAATATTTCATCTAAACCAAAAAATGCAAAATGTGCCAACCTCTGTTAGTTCAAACTTGTTTAATTGTAACGAAGTCTATCCTATCCAGTTGCCCGCTGGGTTTATATTTAAAAAAGGTTACACATGGGAAGCAAATTATCTTGTACCTCAGTGGTCTTTTTCTTTGCAAATTTTGGTACTTTGTCCTGTCCATTTTTCAAGATTTTCCAAAATTTGCGCCAAATGGGCGCAAATTTTGACATTTTTAAAAACAGTAAACTCAGCTCGGACAATTTGGTACCTAAATAGTGCAACATTTTGTATATGTTTGGCAAAAATTGGCTCTCTTTTTCTTGAATTTAGTACAGGTCAGTTGGCACATCGTGGCTTTTGTAGTCAGCAAATTTGTAACTTGACTTTTTGTGGACCCCCCTGATTGAAAATCCTGGCTACGCCACTGTTCTCAGTGAGAACCTTCTCTGGGATATAGCCTGATATTCAACTTTAAAAAGTTACAAGTTTTTTTTTTTAGTTGTCATGGATCACTTTAATTACTGCAGTGAAACCATCTGAGGAACATGAAATGTACGTGTTCAGACAGCTTTGGAGGATAAGCATGTCTTAATAACAATAAGTGTGTAACTAAGAGTGATCAGAATACTTATCTCAGTGGGATGATGTCTTATGTGGATAACCTGATCCACTTTGAGAGATTTTGATGACTTATCTGAGAGTCGGAATTCTCTCAAATCAAATTCAAGTGATTGGTACAAAATCCAACTTCTGGCTGTCATTATAAGAGGAATGATGTTTCGGTCTTCATACATTTGTCTGGATCAACGATATGTTTCTTGTATAGTTTTGTTTTATCTATGCATAGAAATACTTGCACATATATCTTTTGCATTATTCAAAACGATGCAGTTTTTCTGCTTTGAAATACATCAAATTGTAAAATATAATGGCTATTACCAGTATAATTGCAAATATTTTAGTGCTAAAAAGCCTGATGCATAAGTTTATATGGCATGTTTATAGGCATGGCACCCAACCTCACTATTGTAATCAATAATTATGCGTGGATTGAGTCTCTAGAGAATTTTGCAATCATATAAGGTGGCATGGCTAGACAGCCACTGAAGATTGTTACATGTTTAAATGGTGGCTGATGAACTGTTGACTTGTTTGATGGTATATTAGTTGTCCTGGACATGAAGTAGCCTGTTTTAGTCAATTTAAGGGCACAGTCATTTTCAGAAATATATTAGGCCTATGCTTTGTAACTCTGCAACCGATAAGTAAACCCATATAAAAAATATAAATTTCTAGATGTGGATTTACATGTAGAAGATGATGGTTAGGTCATGTCCAAAAACCCTTGTTCTTGATCCAATATATTTTTAAACAACCTAACTAAATTTTGCAAAAATAAAAGTAGGACCTGTTACACTTTTTTGAATCTAGAAACACATGTCTGGGAACTCATCCAATTTTTGATTTTTGACTTGCCTTAAATTGGAATATTTTCAAAACAAGGCCAAAAATAATATAAAAGTCATTTTTGCACTTTGAAATCTGCCAATACAACAGATTATGTCATGGGATCATCAGTCAGAGCAAACATCTGTATAATTCAGGGTTCAAACATTGTTTTCCCCAGATTGAAGAACTCCAGTATTGTAAACAGGATTTAAAAAGACATTTTATGATTCACTTTTCATCCTCAAGGTCACCTCTATCTACTGTCAGGGCGCCAACAGTAATAATAACACAGTAGCCTATGAGGATTTTTTAAATGCTGAAAAACTAAAACAAAGGGTTGAGAATTAAGTGGAATTTTCAGCATAAATTTATTTTGTACTCTTCTTTTTATTAAAGGTGTGTGTTCCAATCATTTTTCTCGACCCCCACATTCCAAATGAAATTGGAAATTTTGAAAGCACATGAAAGCCCATATTTTTCTCATGACCTCTGTAAATTTTCTTGCCTATATTATGTTTTATTGAAGAGATATGGTCAAAAAAGTGCTTAATTACCTGAATATTTTGTTAACAAAAATAAATTTACAATAGGTTTCTATGGTCACTAAATGAGCTCCTAAATTTATGAACGTTATCTTTGGTGCAAAATTTCCGAGCATTTCGGGGTGTCTAAAATTTACGAGTTCGTAAATTTATGGACATATTTTTATGTCCAAAAATTCTGAGCATTTTAGAATTCTCAAATGTATGTACTCATAAATTTATGAACATATATTTCAAGTGCAAAATTTCCAAGCAAATGCAAGCTCGTTTTTGCTCACATTTTTATTGAGCTCGTAAAAATGTGTGCTTGATCTCACAATTATTACTTTTGTTTGGAATTGAACACTTTATGATCATAAACAACAAGCTTTAGGTTTAGATATTTGATTACGTGCTTCAATACATTTGAGCTCAGGGCTCATTTTTATGACCACATTTTCATAAGGGCAAGGTGGTCAATATCATCCACTTCTGACACGAGATGGAGTTGTCTATTGGAGAAGATGTTAAATCCCCTGAATATGCAGTCATAGTTGGATGTGCAAGGTATAGAGTTATGAATTCCCAACCCGAGTTTGGCAAATAATCATCGGTCCATACTTTATTAAATAATCTTGACACATATATGAGGTCTATATTTTTACAAAGAGGGAGTCATTTTATTCAAATTGATTTTGAATATTAACTTCAAATTGAAGACTTCAACAAAAAGTTTATTTCAATTTTATGAAATTGCCTTACATGCATTAATCATAAAATAAAATCGTAAAATGATAAAATATCAATAGATAACCCCCCTCACTGCATTCATAAGATTGATGCAGTATCATAGCTACCTGGATCGGATGACAGTCATACAAGTAGTACGCAAACATGACGAGACTGGATGTAAATATAGGCGGAAGGATGTCATAGATAGGGCAAATTAAAATTGGTTTGGCCTAGTTGATGTTACAGATAGCGGGCCGTCTGACGGCGCAACGGTAACGAGCCATGAAGTCGGCAAACTTCATTTTGGGGTAAAATTAAGTCATATTTTTAAACTTGTCAATGGTGAAAACAAGGCTTAACATCCACACTTGAATAAGTGGGAGATTTCACCAGTAATAAAACTACATGTACTCTATCAGCAGACAGAAAGGTGCCAATTACAGAAACCATTTATAACATTACATAGTGCTTGCAAATATGTACAACAATTGAAAATGACCAGAGGCCGATTTTACAGCTCGTTTGTGATGGACAGTAACATATTTATTACTTTTGTCACCCGCCCACAAGCTCACAGAAATGTTGCATAACAAAAAATGTAGCAAGTGCAAGGTATTTTCATGTTTGTAGCCAGTCAATTACATAACAAAAGTTGCAGAAATTTTCATCGTTTATTTTTTTTTACAAACTTCTATGAATGCAATATTAGCCAGAAAAAAAAAAGATTTTAGAAAGTTCGTACAAAATGTTAAAATCATTATCTTAACCCTTTCGATCCGATAGAACGACTGAGCGTTTCCAAGGGAGCTTACGAGAGAACGATCAGGCGTTCCAATTCGTTTTGAGTGTAAATTAATTAAGTATGGGCGATGTACTCCAATATCGCAATTCAGGATCGAAAGGGTTAAAACACTGCTTGTAACCATACACATGAAATATTATGACCTTAGCTTTCTACAGAAGATGAAGAAGTTAATTTACCACTGTATTCTCACTAGCTTATCATACATGAATATGGATTCTCAAGAGTAATTCTGATATTTCATTGTACACCTTTATAAAACATTATCCCCTTTAGTCATTTCCTCACCTCGATAATTAAACAATATAGTTTCTTATCCATTTGTATATCCAAACTTGTTCTTCCAAATTTATAGTATAGATACAATTTTAGCTGTTTTGATGTAAGCTTCCATTAAAGTAAAGTGATCATTAAAAAGCGAGTGAAACTATTTTTGCCTGATACTGACATTGTATTCCCTTCAGACTATTATTTTCCATGAAGAAGATAGCATATAATGAAACACCCGCTCTATCATGTCAGTCTCATCTTTTATTTTGTATATTATTTTGAATGTGTTTTGATTCCTGATTCATGCAAGGCAAACTATCACTGGAGCAGACAGCAAGGTGCTACACAGGGGTTAGGGGTGCTCAAGGTTTTGCTGTAGCTGACAACCAGACAATCTATCATTAGAGCATATAACAAAGTGCTATAAATACTAAATAGATACTGGGGATTTATAGTGCCATACCTCCCAGATTTGTAATTCTACATGGCCTCTGCACACTTTACAATAGTTTGCTGACCACTGTGGCCTAAGTAAGCTCCATTCCACACCAAGCATCATTTCGGGTTCTGCAACAACCTCTTGGGGCGCTGAACCTTAATCAGCCCACATACGCACCATCGCTACCCAGATCAGCTCCCCGAGTTTTGTATGGGTTTCCACAAGACAATTAGCAGTTAGTTCCTTGTCCAAGGGAATTTCAAGCACACTCAACTTTTGGCAACATCGGGGTTCGAACTCAGGACCTTCAGTACGGCAAGGGAGCGGCTAACCGTTTGAGATAACTTTACTGCTGTTGCTATGTGGAGGGTAAAACACCGAGTTGTCCAGGATTTTTTTCCTGCAGGGGCTTGGAGTATTCGTGTATGACAGTACCGATTGTTTCCCAAGTGTAATGAATCGCATGGAGTCAATTTCCGATATGCTTGACTAGGCACCAAATATCAACCATTTTTTTAGCATTTATCAATTCATTTTATGGGTAATTTTCACTATACATAAAAGTTAAAATATTTTTAATTTATTTTGTCATAACTGTTTTTCAAAAATGTTAAGTTTATTCCAAAAAATTTAGAGTTAAAAGTTGGAAGCTTACCTTAAAACACCATTTCATCATATGAAAATATATGCAATATTGTACAGAAGACTTAGGGATACTTTCTTTTTTAGTTTATTTCAATAACCCTGTCTATGACATGTCAGACTTATGCTATTTTCTTAATTTTCTGCAGTAGTAGTTTTGGCATCAAGGTCCATCAGGGCACAGCATCTGTAATCAGGGTTCCTTATCACACAGTTGATTTTGGACTCAATTTTTATCTGCTTAAACCAGTGGTGTCATGACTATTTAGTATTATGAGGATGCCCCCTTTACCAATGCACAAGTCAAATCATAGGTTAACCACCCCAGTACTCAATCAAAGCTACTATTTTGTATTATGAGGATACCCCCTTTACCAACGCACAGGTCAAATTATAGGTTAACCACCCCAGTACTCATCAAAGCTACTATTTTGTATTATGAGGATGCCCCCTTTACCAACGCAAAGGTCAAATCATAGGTTAACCACCCCAGTACTCATCAAAGCTAAAAGCTTATATTGGAATAGGCTTCTTAACCAAACTGCATCATACTTTCATGTATAATTAAGACAATGTCAGGGAAATCAATTACAGACTTGCTGCTGACTGTAATTGGCCTAATTTGACTTTAATTGGATTTTAAATTTTGAATGATGATCTGGAGGCAGTTGATGAAGCGAAAGGATTATGTATCAACTCTGAGCACAGCTGAATTTTGTTCCACTTGTCTTAGATAAATCCACTGTGAATACGTTCTCCCTGTATGATTTTGTATTATTATTGAACGAGAAAGTACAATCCCTGAAATTTTAATGTAATAAATGTAAAATGTAATAAAAATTTCTTATAAGGTAAATTAAATTGCATTTTTTATTAGAATTATGATTATACGTCCAAATAAGCTGATAGGTTTTTATTTACCAATAAATATATTGTCTATACCAGCTGATATATCTGTTTTGATATTGTAAAATATTTTTCAGATTTTAGTTTTAATTATTATCAAATTATAAATTGGATTTATGTCTCAAAAATCATTCACGTGCCCAGGGGGTGGCTTTGGTGGCTGAAGCCCCCTGCAAGATTGTAAAAATCGTGTAAAATCATTCTGTTTTTAATTATTTTTACCACTCGGCCCCCCTCAAAATTGGCAAATCCCTTTTAGCAAGGAAAAATCCTGGACAAGCCAGTGAAAATATACAACAAATGCCTTCAGTGCATTGTACTTAACTAGTTTTTAAAAGTTAAAGGTTTAAAGGGACAGCTTTTATTTGCACTTTGTGGGTTGACCATCTCTCTTTCAAAAATGATTGAGACAGCGTCCACTTTGTTATTTGTATAGAGATGGGTTGATTGCTTTCTATGAGAGCAGGTTAGCCAGCATTGAAGAATGCTAGCACTTATTTGACACCATGGTTAAGAGGAGCAAATAAGAGTATACCATGCTCAAGGATACTACATGTAGAGCTCATTGGGTTCAAAGTCACAGCTTTCATTGGCCAGTAATACTTTGATGTGAAAATTGTATCAGAAAAGGATAAATATTAGCAATCGTAAAAAAAAAAATTCATGATTGGGTACGAAGGAAACTGGTTTTATCTAAAGCAGGAAATTGTTTTGAGTCAAGACCAATGCAAAGAAGATTATATTCAATATCCTGTAGGAGTAGATTGTCATATCTGCAATAGCTACCTTATGTCATAAATTTGGATTGAACACTGTATGACCATCAGTCTTGGGTCAGTGGTTCTTGAAATGGTTCTTCAGTTGACACCGTCACCTGAAGAACCATTTCAAGAACCACTGACATAAGACAGGAACATTTTGAGGGATTTTTCACATTATTGTGACAAGGTGTAAAATAAATATAACTTAGGGCAGCCATTGCAGATACGACTTTCTTGCACTCACATGTCGATTTATGCCATTCTGCTTTCCATACAAATTGTTTTCGCATATGATGACCAATGAGTAAGTCAGTGAAAACATACTTTGAGTAGGACCTTTTGTAACAATAGGAGACAAATGTGGCAACTGTTCTTGACAAAAAAGGATATCAAGACTTTCATATCATGCCATGCTTCCAATGAGATTTTTGTACGGATTGCAATGAGAGGGTTTAGTGATAAAACATAGCACAATCAGCAGACCTCATCCCAAATTTGATTCCAGTTGTAGTGTTGGGAAGTATCTGAAGCAAAGTAACAGCCTTTGCATCGGGGCATGTGATTAGAATTCCTGATTTCTTTTCTCATGAAGTAACGGCTGAGAGTAAATTGTACAATTGTGTTGGGAGTGGCCATCTTTCTCTTTCTCTTTTTCTTGCTATCTTTTCTATTTTCGGCATCTTTTCAAAGATGCATTGGCCAGCATGCATAGATTAGCCATTTCTGGCTATCAAGGTTGGTACTTTTGTATGAGATTGGAAGAGACCATGAGTTCATTATGGATCTTATGGCATGTGTCCATCACGGACCAACCGAGGTAAACAAGCAGAAGAGGAGTTTTTGGAAACTAGTATTTCCATACATTAAAGAAAGTACAGATAGGAAACAGGTCTATTTGCACCCTAAATATTCGGCTAAGTTAGGGGATTGCGCCATGCGGGCGCTACACCTGGACCAACGCTGCGTGAGTGCGTAGTAGTCCTGATCTGCGTCCTGTCATGGGCCACAATTACTTGACTACAACGCAATACGCATCTTACATTTTTCCGCCAAAATGTGCAAAAGCAAGGAAGAATGCTTGACTGACTCGATAGTCACATTCTCAGTCAAATTACCATTCAGTTGCCGGAGCTGGGTATTTCACTTTCATCAATGGAAGTGTTGACCCTGCCCTCAATCTTTCACTCATAACAGGCAACACAAAGATTCACCTCTCACTCACATTACCTGTAAAAAATAGGTTGAAGATTGATTTTGAACAAATTAAATCATCAAAGATTCATCATCATGCTCTTTTTGAAACTCCAAGGTTCAACGTATGTAGATTTGGTGTAGAATACCTGACGACCCATGGAGGGTAAGTTCAAGACTTCAGTTGATGCTTGCATTAGGTTTTACCATACACTTCTGGTTAAAAGTGTTTGCGCACGCTTAAATACGGGAGAAAACGTAATTATTATATCAAGCGATCAAGACTCTGAAAAAACTCATGTTTTTATAGGTGTCTAATGTATCCAATTTAAAAATCTATGTTTCCTCTGATATTCGATCTTCCATAACCATTAAAATGGCCAATTTCCTAGACCATATACAAATACACCACACATACTTTTTGCTATATGTGCCTATGAAGTTTGTTAGTTCAGTGCTTGTTATCACTATGTAACCGTAAAGAACATTTTCAGGTCATAAGTTTAACAACAAATATGCAGTTACGTATATTTAAACTCTGTTTTTGAATGTGCAGAAGAAAGTATACTGTATGTTTAGCACGCCATATTTTCAAATGCGATAAATTCAATTCCTGTTGAGTTCTTTAGATCTATATAAATATAAATCCGAAAAATATGACGCAAATGATGAATAGTTCTCGAGATATGGCTGGTTAAAGATTTTGTGCGCAAACACTTTTGACTGGGAGTGTATATCTGGACTGACAAACTAAACCAACAATTTCTCCTTGTCCTCCTTCATGATTTATAAAAGAAAGTCAAGCTACTACTTGTGGAAAGGTTTGGAGTAGGTCGTTTCATAACCTGCCGTGAATTGATTTCAACAAGTGCTAAATATTACCGGACGGGCAATATTATGAACTTAATGAAAGCTTAGGGCATGATATATTCCATCCATATCGGTTGACTAGTAATGTTAGGCACATGCGATAACAGTGTAATCTGATTTGGAAAAGGTTATCAACATCTATCACAACATGCTTGTAAGTTGTAGCAATGTGCGAACTTTGAGATTTGTATCATGTCTAACTTGCATGTATGTTCTGTGATATAATATTATTATCTCTTGGAAGAATCTTTTCGAGAAAGTGTAGGCTGAAAAAATTGTTTTGAAGTGTCAAAATGATTGCAATTAACAAATTATTTATCAATATTTAAGATGAAATATCGAGTTTGAATATGTTCAAGCCTGTATCATCCATAGGCAGTATGTGATAGGGGAAGGTGGGGTGAGTTTGCCCTCGGGGTGAGTTGGCCCACCACGAGTTTCTGCTCACGTGGCCTAGGGAGTTCTGAATAGGGTTGGTCGCTGACGGCAACAATTTATTTTTTTTGGCCGTATGTGTGGTTTGTATGGATTCAACCCTCACATTTGCAAACAGATTTGGGAAATAGATAGCCATTTTATGACAGTTTTAAGTAATCACGAGTTACCACCACGATCAGCTAGCAGCCTGCCTTTTTTACACTTTATGCCTTCCATTCAATTTATTCAATTTTACTGTTTAATTGATGTTTTACCACAGAAGGCTGTTGAGAGATTGTAAGTTTGCTCTATTAATCTAAATAGATGGAAGCATGACTCCAGGGCTTGAGTATAGCTGCTTCGTTTCCAAATTGCCCTGATGAATAGGTTTCCTCATAGGATACTGCAGGAAACAAGATTTTGCATTTTTCTACATAAGTACAAATATTTGATAGTTTTTCATATATTTTAAATCATCAACTTGTTTTGAAAGTTTGTAACCCTAACATCTAGTCTAGGATTTCTCAACTAGCAAGAAATGCAGTGGCGTAGCCAGGTTTTTGAAAGTGGGGGCCACAATATGAAGACAAACCAACAGAATTGTCTTGACCATGCGAGTGGAGCGAACAAAATGAACGGAGTGAATAACGGGTGGGGTTCAGGGTCCCGCCTAAGATCCTCTAGTGGGGTTCTAGGGGGCGAAACCCCAGGAAACTCTGGGGTTTTAGTGATTTGACACACTGCAAGAAGGCTAATTGAAACATTTTTGGATTAATGTAGTTATAATGGTGCCAAAATGCTGTGAAAATCATCTATATGAGGTAGTTTTTGCAGAAACCGACATTGGCTGGTGGCCTGCGGCTGCCTGGACCGATCGACTGTTTATGCAGTATCGCCGCCCGGCATCAACTTTACCGACGGACGCTTTTTTAACGGACAGATAATGGGGGGGGGGGAGGGGTCATGCCCCCCTAGCTTCGCCACGGAAGAAATGTAGTGCTCTGAGCATGTGATTCATGCCTAGACAAAAACAAATAATTGCATCACAGGAATGTAATAGATCGTCTAAGCTAATTTCATCTTTTTCAATTTTCAACTTTAGAATCTCTATCATTTTCGGTCCACGTTAGCAATTTTTAAAATGCGTTTTCTCTCTTTTAAACACAAAGTTTCTCTTTTTCCAAACTAGGTCACTGCTTACAACCCTGGTATCTATAGCCTATTACGTGATGGATTAAAAGACAAAATTGAGAAAGAAGTCTCACTCAGGATAACGCCTCATCCACATTTGAACTGATCAAATTGTTAATTTATTTCAATCCAATCAAAGCCCCATGACTTTGCAATGAAACTTTGGATATCATACAGCAAACTCTGCAGCAGGTGTGAAGATCAAATATAAGCTGGGCAGTCTCACTCTCAGGGCAGATGCACAAAGATCTCTTCCTGAATAGCACATCATGCAATGCAAGCTAATGCAGAATCACATTCTTATGAGCGTAACATTTTAAAACATAGATAATATGTTTTGATCATTTCTTGAAAGATTCCCTGACAGAGAGGGGTTAATGGGCTTGTCAATAAGAAACTCATCATATCTATTTCATATTTTAAGTTAGGAAAGGTAGAAGTTGGCTTAAGAAATAAGATGATAACCTTTTGCTTTTTGGCATGTTTTGACCTTCAATAAATCTTACAATTTGCACATATTGGGCTCTCCACACGAACAAATCAATCTGTTCTTTGCACATCTAGATGCATTTAGATTAAACTGGACTGCAGCAAATGATCACATGAACAGTGTCTACTATTATTAATACACATGTACATATGCCTTATTTCCACTCACATCCTAGAGTTTCAATATGCACAACTGGAGTTAAGTCAGATTGACACGCGACCATATGAATACATTCTGCATTTTGGAAATGTACATGAATCTAGATGCATCTAGATTTGATGTACCAATGCAGAGAGGCCCATTCTAAGTTATCATGAGTTACACACTAGCACCATTGACACATTATTTTAAGTACTTACGAACTAGTTCTTCTGCAGGCCTAATTAAAAATAATATTTAGGGGAGGGTGGGGTGAGCTGGCCCCCCTTTTGTTTGAACGCCCCTGTATTGGAGAGGTTAAGGTCTAGAAGATTTTCCTATTAACACAAGATAGATATGTACCCAAGCTATGTTTTATGTAAATACTAAGACTCTGCGGCTTATCGTATTTAAATAAATAAAAAAATAAAAAAGAAGTCAAAAGGGCCAGCGAGGTGAGGTGAGTTGGCCCACCCAGTGGGGTGAGTTGGCCCCATTTACAT